>PVJX010006146.1:0-69883 GCA_004027295.1 Dolichotis patagonum
CTTTTAATCTATGAGTTTCTTTTTGAGTCAGATGTGTTTCTTGTATACAGCATGTTGTGGGATCCTCTTTCTTGATCCATTCTGTCAACCTGTTTCTTTTAATATGTGAATTTTGCCCATTTACATTTATGGGTATCACTGATATGTACTGTCTTGACTTTGCCATGTTGTGTTACTGTTGTTAGTTTCTTGCTTTTCTCTCTTGTTTATATTCTTGTCCAGCCCAGTGATTTCTTTCTGTTGTTGTTCTGGAGATTGTGGTCATTTCTATCTGTCTAGTATGTCTTTCAACACTCTATCTAGGATTGGTTTGGTGGACATGAATTTCATCAGTTGTTCTTTATCATGGAAGCATCTTGTTTGTGCATTAAATTTGAAATACAATTTTGCTGGGTACATCAGTCTGGGCTGAAAGTTGTTTTCTTTCAGGGCTTGAAATATCTCACTCTAAGCACATCTTGACTGGAGGGTTTGTGCTGAAAAGTCTGCTGTGATTGTAATGGGCTTTCCTTGATAGGTGACTTGTGTCTTTTCTTTAACAGCTTTCAGTATTCTGTTTTTATGTTGTATGTCTGAGATCTTAATTAATATATTAATTAATTAATTAATATGTGCCTGCATGTAGATTTATGTTGGTTGTGACTGTTTAGCATTATATATGCCTCACTTATCTGCATATCAGGTTTTTCCCCATGTTTGGGAAATTTTTTCCTATTATTTCTGTGAATACTTTACTTATGTCATTTGTATTGACTCCAGCATCTTCACTAATGCCTAGTAATCTTATATTGTTGCTCTTGGCATCATCTTGAAGCTTCTGGATGGTCATTTCATGCTGCTTTATTATTTTTAAAAATTATATCTTTTCATGATCATTAATTGTGATCCTGTCCTCAAGGTCGAAAATCCTATCCTCAGCTTTGTTTAAATGTTTTTCCTGCTTTGAATAGAATTTTTTGCTTCTTGGATATCTCTTTAAGTTTGCTTCATGAATTCTCCTTGTTTTCTATATTGTTCATTCAGGGTTTCAATCAGTTTCCCATGCTCCTGTACTTTCTTCTCTATTTCTTCTTTAGCTACGCTCAGCAACTCCTTTACTAAGATGATTACTTCTATCTTTACATGGGAGAGTACTTCTAATTTGATTTCCTCTATGGTCTCATGGAGTTGTTATTTTTATTTCATTAGCTCTCTTTTCAGAGATTTCCAGTGTGTTACTTTTTGGGTCCTCTATTTCAATGTCTCCTGTACTTGTACCTGGGGGACTTGATGTTTGAGATTGCATTTTACTTTTTCATTTTGCCATTTTGCCCTATTGAGTTAGAATTTGGTCCTTCAGACACACTAGTGTCAACTGTTGGTAGTGTGTATCTTTGTGTCCTACTGTAAGGTTGATTTTTGTCTGGTTGCTGGGTCCCACAATAAACAGGTGGACCAGTCACCTGACTCTCTGCTGCAGGGCCTGTTGGGTGAGTCCTATATTCTTCCTTGGCTGACAAGCCTAGTAGTATTGATGTAGGTCAACATTTTGTTCCTGCAATTACTTTATCTTCAGGTTATTCCAGGTTATTAAATCTCCCTGTCTATAGTGTTTGTATTGGCTGAGGCCCTACTGTGTCCCTATTGTGTGCCTGTGTGTCTCACAAGCCCTTTTGCTTTTAAGTTGGGAGAGTCCTTCTCAGCACACTCCTCACTCTGCCTGATGTTTTCTGTGTGAGGTCACCCTCACTCTTGTCAGACTTACCAAGATCTTACAGTTAGTTGGAGGGAGCTTTACTACTGTTCCTATTTACCCACTGTACACCTCTATTTTAGGGGCATACTAACCACACTGACTGGAGCCAGCTGAGATCTTCTGTTTTGGTAAGGCAGTCACTTAATCTCCCTTCAAGCTAGCACAGATAGTCCACTGTCATTCAAGGTTCCTCTGGGTGCAGAGTTCCAAGTTTTCCCCATGCACTGGGATTTCACAGGAGTGCACACAGTCAGGGCCCATGGTGGGTTCCCAGCTCTTCTGGCTGCTTGGGGTTCATTGAGCATCCCAATCCTAGCTTTTTGGGGGACCTCCAAACTGACCTCCACAGTGGTTGCACCATTCTACACTCCCAACAACAGTGCAGAAGTATTCTGTTTCCCCACCAGCCTCTCCAGCATTTGTTGGTAGTTTTCTTGATCCAGGCCATTCTTTCTGGAGTGAGACAGAATCTCAGTGGGGTTTTAATTTGCATTTCTCTAATTACCAATGATGTTGAATAGTTTTTCATGTATTTATTTGTCATTTGTATTTCTTCAGCTGAGAAGTGTGTATTCATCTCAGATGCCCATTTTTGGATTGGGTTTTTTTAATTTCAGGGGTCTGCTCTTTTAAATTCTTTATATGTTCAAGACAGAAGTCCTTTGTCTGAGAGACATTTGACTAAGATTTATTCAAAATTCATGGGTTTCCTCTTTATTGGAGATTTCTTTTGACATGCAAAAATTTTTGAATAAGATGAGATCCCAGTTATTGATTCTGGGAAGTGTTTCTCATGCAGTTTGATTTTTGTTCATGAATTGACTGCCGACACCTATGTCTTCAAGATTTCTACCTACTTTGTCTTCCAGCAGATTTAGTGCTTCTATTTTAATATTGAGGTCTTTGATCCATTTTGACAATAGTTTGTATATGTTAATAGGCATGAATCTAGTTTTAGTTTTGGGCATATGGAGAGCCAGTTTTTCTAGCACCATTTATTGAAGAGACTATCTTTCTTCCAGTGAACATGTTTGGCCCCATTGTCAAAGATAAGGTGGCTGAGTGTTTGTAGTTGCAGTTGTATCTTCTAAGCTATTCCATTGATTTTCAGGTCTGTTCCTATTCCAGTACCATGCTGATTTTATCACAGTATGTTTGTAGTGTAACTTCAAGTCAGGGATTGTCATGACTCCTACCTTGCCTTTGTTGCCCAGAATTGCCTTTGCTATTCTCTGTCTCTTCCAGTTCCAGATAAATTTTAGGAATGATTTTTCTAGACCTCCAAGGTTTGCTAGTAGTATTTTTTATTGGAATTGCATTAAATATGCATAATAATTTTGGGAGAATGGCCATTTTCACAATATCTGTTCTTCCTATCCATGAACAAGGAACGTCTTTCCATTTTCTGAGATCCTCTTCAACTTCTTTTTTCAGGGTATTATAATTTTTGATGAATATATATTAACTTCTTTTGTTAGATTTATTCCTAACTATTTTATTCTTTTTGGATGTCATTGTGAAGTGCTTAGTTTCTCTCATTTCTCTCTCAGTGAATTTGCTGTTTGTGTATAAGAATTTTATTGATTTTTTTGGTGTTGACGTATCCAGCTACATTACTGAATTTAGTTATTGTACATAGAATTCTTTCAATGGAGTTTTGGGGGTCTTCTATGTAGAGTGTCATGTCATCTGCAAATAATGGTAATTTAATTTTTTTCTTTTCCTATGCTTACTCCTTTTATTTCTCTCTCTTGTCTAATTGCTCTGGCTAGTATTTCCAGAACTATGTTGAATAGGAATGGTGGTGATGGACATCCTTGTTTTTTTTTCTGATTTTAGAGTAAAAGCTTTCAGCTTTTGACCATTTAAAATGATGCTGGCTGTTGGTTTGGCATAAATGGCTTTTATCATATTGAGGCCAAGACTATCTATTCTAAATTTTTGTAGGGTTCTTATCATGAATGAGTGTTGGACATTATCAAAAGCTTTTTTTGCATCTATGGAAATGATCATGTGATTCTTATTTTGGCACTATTGATATGGTGGATTACCTTTATTGAATTGCTTGTGTTGAACCATCAGTGCATTCCTGGGAAGAATCCCACTTGGTCGTGGTGTATAATATTCTTAATTATTTGCTGCATTCTGTTTGTCAGTATTTTATTGGAATTTTAGCATCTATGTCCATTAGGGAGATTGACCTGTTGTTCTCTTTTTGGTTGTATCTTTCTCTGGTTTTGGTATTAGAGTAATACTTACTTCCAGGAATGAGGTAGGGAGAATTGCTCCCCTTTCAACTTCATTGAAGAATTTGAGGCATGTTGTTATTAAGCCTTTCTTGAATTTATTGTAGAATTCCACAATGAATCCATCAGGACCCAGGCATTTCTATATTGGTAAGGTTTTAATTACATTTTCAATTTCATTAATTAAAATTGGGTTATTCAACATCTTCTTGATCCAGTTTGGTAATTCTCATGTTTCAAGGAATCTGTCCATTTCTTGTGCATTATTAAACCTATGAGAGTAAAGGTTTTCAAAGTTGGTATTGATGATATTCTATATTTCCAGATGGTCTGTAGTGATTTCACTCTTTTCATTGCTTATTGCATAACTTTGAGGGTTTTTTTAATTTTGAAGAGAATGAGAAAAAACAAAATGATGTCAGTCAAAACAAAAGGATGGACAGAGTACATTGTTTAAAACCAAAATACAAGGAGATCCAAAATGGTTACCATGATGTCACTTGTTATCTTCAATAGAATTGCCCATATCATCAGGCAAATCAAAATTGAACATAGCTGTATGGAACAAAATCAATAAAAACAAAACATTGGAGACATGATAGAACTTCAAAAGAAGATAATGCTCAAACCAGAATTGGTATCATACTGAGTCTTATTGTCTTCAGATTATTTGCCTATATTCTCAGACTTCATACTATCAAACATAACATATTTGGATAAAATCATTCAAGACAAGAAAGCAAAAAAACAAAACAGATTAAAGTAAAATCAGTCAAAACAAGATAGTGAAAGCAATAAGGGACTTCAGATTAAGTTATTAGGAAATTTAAATGCTTACCATAGTATATCTTGCTATCTTTGGAATAGCTCTCCATTCCATCAAATCTAGCACAAGGAGACAAACTGGAACAGAATATAACCAAACTAAACAGAGCAATAAAAACAATATGGGTTTCAAATAATGATGCAAGATTAACTATGTCCTCTACCTTCCCTTTTTAGTCAATTTCTCCCTTTTCACTTTCACAGGGTGCATTGTACATATTGTGTCCCACTAACTCCTGTAGTTTTTAGATTAAGGAGGCAACTGCTATTTACCTAAGTGGTTCTGAACATTTTTATGCCTGAGCTTAATCTCAAGTCATATCCAATTACCTACAAGAGCCTCTAGGTTTTCCTTCCTTATAGTTGAGTTGTTCTCCATTGTATAAAAGTGTTATGTCTTTCCAACCAATCTGCAGCTGATGGGAGAGCTACCCCTACTTTTTTCTGCTTCCCTGTTATATAACATTATTTTCTCATCTTTGACTTTCAGTACATAAACCCTCTTTCAGGGTAATTATATTTCTTATATAAAGCATCTTGATGGACCCTATCTCCTGATCCACTCTGCCTGTGTTTCTTTTTATTAGTGTATCACTGCCATCCATGTTAGAGATTATGCCCAACCTTATCTGTGTCGTCTTTGTCATGCTATTTTTCTGTCATTGTTTGTCTGCTTTTCTCCTTTATTCCCATTCTCTGCCCTGTTCAGTGAGCACCCTCTGCTGCTGTTTCTGAAGCCATGAGATATTTTTTCTCTCTCTAGAATGTTCTTCAGTATTTTTGTAAGGTTGAATTGGTGGTTATGAACTCCCCCAGTTCCTCTTTGTCATGGAAGCATCTTGTTTCTCCATTAATTTTGAGAGATAGTTTTGCAGGGTATATCAATCTTGGGTTGGAGGTTTATTTTCTTTAAGGGCTTGGAATACTTCACTCCAAGTTCTTGATTTGATGGTTTGTTTCGAGAAGTCTAGCATGATTCTGATGGGTTTTCCTTTATAGGTGATGTGTCTTTTCTCTGACATCTTTTAATATTCTGTTCTTGTGTTTAATTTCTAGGGTCTTGATTATTACACATGTGGCTGTAGATCTATTTTGGTTATAGCTCACCAGAGTTCTATATGCCTCATTTAGCTGAATATCACTTCCTTTTCCTTTGCTTGGGAAGTTTTATTTAATGATTTCTGTAAATATCCTTTGTATTTCATTTGTGTTTACCCTTGCTTCTTCACTCATATTTTTTATTCTTAAGTTATGGATTCTCTTTTTGTCTTCTAGCCTTTGTATTGTTACTTCCTGGTTTGTTGTTATTTTAATAGATCTCTCCTTTCTTGATCACACATTGAAAACTTGTTTTCAAAGTTTGATACCCTATCTTTATTTTCTTTCAAGCATTCTTGCCAATGGAGTTTTTAATTTCAATGGTAACCTCTTTGAATCTGTTTCATGTATTCTAGGTTTTTTTCATATTCTTCATCAAAGATTTCCCTCTTTTTTCTATGCTCCTTCATTATTCCATCTGTGTCTTCTGGAGGGGTGGTTAGCATTTCTTTTATTATTTTTCTTTTATCTTCCTTTACATGTGTTAGTATTTCTGTTTTATGTTCTTTTATAATTTCACAAAGATATTTATGTCAGATGCTGTTTCTTCAGAAACTTCAGGAGTGAAACCCCTGATCTCTTCTGTGTTTACTTCCCCTGGGCAAGTACGGCTTGGGTTGGAGGCTGGAGACTTCCTTTTGTTTGTTTCTCTTGTCATGTTTCTGGTTTCTTCCAGACAAGTGGATAGTGGGGGTCCCTGGCACTTCCTTATTTGTCACAATTACTCTGAAGGGTTCTGGCTAGGGATTGCTGCCCTTCTGAGTCTGTTTGTGACCTCTGAAGTACAAGCAGGGCAGGGAAAGCTGTCCCCACCCTTCTGAGCTGGTCAGCCCCTGTGAGTCTTCACCATGTGAGGGTGTGCGACACAGATGGGGCCTGTTAGAGACAGCTTTAGGGAAACCTTGGCCTTGGCTATTGAATTGCACACAGGGGCAGGATTCAGTCCAAGTAATTCTCACCAATATGCTCTGTGCTAGGAGTGGCTTATGAATCTGGCTGCAGCTCTAGTTCCAGGATTATCCTGCCTGACTTCAAAATGTTGCCTGACCAGTCACCTACTCCCATGGGAGGACTGAGTTCCCCATACTCACTTAGTTTTCCAGTCTGCTGCTCCTCTCCATGACCTCATCCTCTCCATGAGGCCCTTGGGCTTGCCAACCCCCAACTTCACCATGACCATGCATCTTTGGATTCTAGTGTCATTTTGCACACAGTGGGACTGGCTCTGGTGAGAATGCATTGGGCTAAAGCCTTCTGTCCACATTTTTTTTTCTTTCTTTCTTTTTTTTCACTTTAGTTTCTTCCTGGGTCAAGAGGATCTATCTCCTTCCATCTGGTCTTCTCCAGGATGCTATATTCCAGAATCTGAGCTGTTTCTCTCAGAGAGGTTTTCTACTTGGCTGTTTATTGAGCTGTCATCTTCCAAGCTTGAGGGTTTTTTTTTCCTTTTAAAATAAGGATGGCTAGGGCCTTACCAATTTTATTTATTCTTTCAAAGAACCAACTCTTTGATTCATTGATTCTTCATATTGTTTTGTTAATCTCTATTGCATTGATTTCTGCTCTGACCTTCATAATTTCCTTCCTTCTTTTAGCTTTGGGCTTGACTTGTCTTCTTTTTCCAGCTGTTTGATGTGTACCATTGGATTGTTTATATGTGTTCATTCTGTTTTCCTAAAGTGCAATAAATTTTCCTCTGAGGACTGCTTTCATTGCATGCCACAAGTTCTGGGAAGTTATAATTGTGTTTTTGTTTACCTGTATATATTGTTTAATTTCTTCTTTAATTTCCTCTGTGACCCACTGATTGCTCAGGAGTGTATTATTTAATTTCCATGTGTTTGTGGAGCTTTTGCAGTTTCTTTTATCATTAATTTCTAGGTTCATGGCATAATGATTGGATAATATACATGGTATAATTTTGGTTTTTTTCACTACTTAATCATGTTCTATGGACTAGTACATGGTCTATTTTAGAGAATGTCCCATGTGCTGCTGGGAAGAATGAATATTTTGATGTTGTTGTGTGAAACACTCTGTACACATCCACTAAGTCCATTTCTTCACAGGTGTGATTCAGTTCTGTTATTTCTTTGCTGATTTTCTGTCTAGTTGATCTGTTTGTGTCAATGGGTGTTATGTTCTTCCATTATAATTGTTATTCTCATTTGATTTTTCATTTCTATTAATATTTGTTTTGTATAGCTGGGTGCTCCTAAATTGGGTACATATATATTTAAGATTGTTCTCTCTTCCTCTTGAAGTTCCCCTCTAACTAGTATGTAGTGACCTTCTTTATCTCTTTTGATCATTCTTGGTTTGAAGTTCATATTATATGCAAACAGAATAGCTACCTCCGATTATTTTTGGGTTCCTGTTTGCATGAAGAATTGTTTTCCATCCTTTGACTTTCAGTCTATGAGATTCTTTTTGTGTAAGATGGTTTTCTTGTATACAGCATATGGTTTGATGCTGTTTCTTGATCCATTCTGCCATTCTGTTTCTTTTAATTGGTGAATTGTGGTCATTTACATTAATTGTTATCAGTTATATCATAATATATATATATATATATATATATATATATATATATATATATATATATATCATGTTATCTCTCTGCTATTGGCTCTTTACCTTGTCCGTCTGTTTAAGTGTTTGCCTTAGTGTTTTTTTTTCCTGTTGGTGCTCTTGAAGTCATAATTATTTTTATGACTACCTAGAATGTATTTCAGTATTCATTGCAGGTTTGGTTTGGTGGTCATGAAGTTCTTCAGCTGTTCTTTTTTGTGGAAGTATCTTATTTCTCATCAATTTTGAAGGACAGTTTTATAGGGTACATCAATCTGGGTTGGTGGTCATTTTCCTTTAGGATCTGAAATACTTTGCCCCATGCTTTTCTTCACTTCATTATTTGTGTTGAGTATTCTGCTGTGATTCTGATTGGCTTCCCTTTATAGGTCATCTGTCTCTTGTATCTAACAGTCTTTAATCTGTTCTTATGTTGAATTTCTGGGATATTGATTATTGTATTTCAGGTTATAGCTTTTTGGAGCTCTATATGCTTCACTTATCTGCATGTCCGTTTCCATCCCCGTATTTGGGAAGCTTTCTGGTATTTCTTCTTTAAATAGTCTTTTTATATCATTTGTGTTGTCATCTTTTTCATTTACACCTATCAATCTTATGTTGATTTTCTTTGCATCATCTTGCAGCTATTGAATTATTTACTGATTTTTTTGTTGTTTTTAAAAACTCTTTCCTTTTCTGTTCACTAGCTGCAATATTGTCTTCAAGTTTTGAAAGTCTATCTTCTCTTTCATTGAGGTGGTTTTGCCAACTTTTGAAGGAATTTTTTATATCCTGGATATCTCTTTGAATCTTTTTATGCATTCTCTTTTTTCTTATATTGTTCATTAAAGTTTTTCATCTTTTTGCATTGTACCTCTAATTTTTTAAACAATGTCTTCTTTAGATGTGTTAAACATTCTTTTCATTATATTTATCATTTCTTCTTTTACTTGGGTGATTATTTATGATCTGAGTTATTTTATCGGTTCCCAGAGTTGTTTCTTTACCTCAGTCACTATCATTTCAGAAGTTTCATGTGTATGGCTTACATTGTCTTCTATTTCCTTGTCTCCTAGGCTTGCTTGGGATGGGTTGTAGGTTTGAGATTGCATTTTGCTCTTTCATTTTGTCATTTTCCAGTATTATTCTAGGGAAGCTGAAGGCAAGGTCTCATTTGTTTCTTGGCTTGAGAATATCTGTCCATTCTGCAGGGAGTTTCCCTGGTTGAGTGGAGGTTGTTACTCAGGCCTTACCAGGCACTCCTGGCCACTCAGTCTTGCTGGGCAGGGCCCAAGTAGGCCTGGAGTGACCTTCCCAAGGGTCTTCTTGTCATGAGGGATGCTACAAAGGGCCCCATGAGGTTCCAAGTGATGTGCTGAGGCTGCACAGTTGGATGGAGATCTCTGTGCAGGCTTTTGGCTTATGAGATGAAGTGTAAGTGGCTCCCAGCCACATGGGGATGGCTAGGTGGGGCCCAGCTCGACTTGGAAGGACCTTTCCAATGGTCTTCCAGTGATAGGGGATGTTGGAAGGGTCCCTACCATGCTCCAAGCTATATGCTTTGGCTGCACAGCTGGATGGAGGTCACTATGCAGACTTTGGCTTGTGAGGCAGAGAGCAGGTGGCTCCACTCAAGGGTCACTAGGCAGGGCCCAACTAGGCCCAGAGGAACCTTTCTGAAGATCTTACAGTGATGGGGATGCTTTGAGGTTCCCTACCAGGCTCCAAGCAATGTGCCAAAGCTGCACTGCTGGATGGAGATCGCTGTGCAGGCTTTTGGCTCCAAATACTCCATCTCACTTTGAACTCACTTATCCCATTTCTCTCCCATGGTGAATGTTTCTACAGAGTATCGTCCAATTGAAAAGCAGGCTTGTAAATGTGTGCTGCTATATCCTTGTCTACATTATTTACTGGGTCTATCACTCTGCAACTTTTAGTTCTCCATATCAAAAGGGTCATGAAAGGTAAATATTTTAAAACTACTTAGAACATGGAGGCAGTCACAACAGGGAAAAGGGTATCTCATACTTGTCTAGCATTAGCTGCTCAACTATCAAAGCAATTTTCAGGAGCAGTCCATGTGGCTAAGCCCCTGATCACCCAGACATCAGCTTTTCCATTTAACTTAAAGGCTGATTCTAGAACGCTTGTGGGACCTGTATGGCTCTTCCCTCCCTGAAGTCTACCCTTTGATCAGGAAGTGTGACTCATGGGTTCCAGCTTGGACACAAATGCCTTGAATAAGTGCAAAGTAACAAGAAGCAGTGAACATTTTTCTTTAAGTGTATTCCAGAAAGTTCTGGCAAGTTCAGCAAAATTGTGATATTGTTAAGCCATAATAGTAGACTACAGCTCTGAGTGACCTAGAAAACAAGCAAAGGAAGAGAATTGGAGAGCAACAGGCTGTGGTGGAACCCCAGGTGCCAACTACAGCCAGGGTAGCTTTGCCTGGAGGGAAATTCTACACAGCTTTCTTCTAAGAATATGTATGAGCCTGGAAACATGACCCTGGTCTGATCTCATTGACAGAAGCCAGGTGGGTGAATTTAGGTTTGCCAAAATCTGAAACACACAGATTGGTATTCTGAGAGAGGTGTGGGCATCACAGGAGTAAGGATACAGTTTATGTAATGTGGACAGTAAAATCTCACTCTTATGCTAACATGAGTTGATAAAGCCTGTGAGAATTTAAAATATGTTTTGTGAAAAGTAAGTGTCTCAGTTTATAATGTTTTTGCCCTAATATGAATCTGTTTCATCTTTTGAAGAGAAAATTTTTCCATATCTCCTAAAATACATGGATCTTTCATTAAGACCCACTTCTTTAACCACAAAGTAATGTAATAGGCAAGAACTTATTCAACAACTTTATGAATACACATGAAAAACACATCTTTGATGTATAATAATAATAATAAATTAAAATCCAATATCTTTGTTCCTATGTTACAGTATAAATAATAATAATGAAATCATACTTGAGTTCCCTTTACAGCTCACAGTTGCAATGAATGTCTTCCCACTTCATAGGACTGTTAGGCTTCTCCAGTGGGATCATGGGGCTGGATACTCAGACAACCCTGAACTCAGGTTCAGAGCAGCCACAGATATGTTGGTACCACACAGTGATCTGAGAGGCTTCATCATATGTTGTTAGAGCATATCTCTAACAGCAAGTTTACACATCTTGAGAAACATCCATACAACAGGGAAAAAACAGGATGAATCTATCATAACAGACAAAAAATATTTCCTTGTAAAACCTGCTATTGCCACCCTTGGGGCATGCTCATTCCCTATGCTGTCCCTTAGACTCAAAAGGTTTGGGAAAACTGGCTGCCTTGTTTTTCCCTCATTCCTCAACTATAATGGGTGAATAATCATAAATCCTATGGGTTCAAAAAGGATTTTCTGAGTTAATATATTGAAGGGCCTAAATTGTGCCTAGCATTCAGTAAGGATTCTATCAGCTATTGGAGGAAAGGTGCAGAAATATAGTTCAAACTTTGTTTTGAGGCAAATAATTAAGGATAGACAATATTGGTGTGAAGGCTACCTAAAGTGAGGGAAGCACATGGAAACATTAGAACAGACTACAGTAGTATTTAATGTACTGTTTTAGAGGCCTTCAGGTTTCAGCAAGCCAAAAATCTACTAGCACAATTCTATGCATTGTGAGGATATCAGAATATTATAATGCTTACCTTAGAATCACCAAAATCAAAGTTGTAAAGACAAGATGATTGAAGTAAAGTGACACAAATTCAGTAAAAACACAGTAACAGGACTGTAGTAGTCCAGGAGTTCTTCTTGATAGAGGTCAAATGTTAATGGGATCTTGAAATACAGCAAAATATCATGAAGAAAAGTAATTTGAATAGGTGTAAGATTAAAAATTAGAGCAATGAATTTAAATAGCACAAGAAATAGTCCCAAGTGAAAGATTAAGTTTAATAATTCAATATTAAAAATAAAATGTTTAAAACACTGTGCCAAATCAACAAAAATGTCTAATTTTTAAAGCATTTTAAATTTTTTGCAAATTCTACTTTGTACCTATATATATTCTTGATGCAAACATAATGCTTGTCTTTTTGACTGAGAGGAATATTTTTCAACCAAGAAAATTTAGCCTTGAATCTTCAAATTGTCAATTTGAAATGATCTTGGTAGTTTGTGAAACAAGTGCAGTCACACATAGATGAAGGTTAGATATTTCAGATTCAAAAGATTGCTATTAAAAAGGGAATTGAAGAGGACATTAGAATATGGAAGGATATTCTTTGCTCTTGGTTGAAACAAGAGCATGCTCCCCAAACTTTTATACAGATTTAATGCAATTCCTATCAAAATAACATTAACATACCTTACAGATCTAGAGAAAACATTCCTAAAATTCATTTGGAAACAAGAAGAAGCCTACAGCAAAGGTGATTTTAGGCAACTAAGGCAAGACAGAAGGCATCTCAATTCCTGAGTTGAAACTATAATATAGAGCCACAGTAATAAAATCAGCATGATACTTTCAAAAAATAGACCTAGGGATCAATTGAACATATTATAAGATACAAGCACAACTATGAAGACACTCAGAAAACTTCTATTTCACAAAGGTGCTAAACATGTTCACTGGGAAAAATATAGGCTCTTTAATAAATGGTGTTGAAAAAACTGGCTTTCCACATGCCAAAGACTGAAAATAGACCCATGCCTTTCACCATGCATTAAAATCAAAATGGGTCAAGGACATAAATTTAAAACAGAAACACTAAACCTACTGGAAGACAAGGTAGGTAGAAATCTTGGAGACAAAGGAGTAGGCAGAGAATTCATGAACAAAATACAAACTGCATGGGAAACACTTCAATGAATCAACAACTGGGATTTCATATTACTAAAAAGATTTTGCACTTCAAAAGAAATCACCAACAAAGTGAAAAGAAAACCCATAGAGTGGGAAAATATTTTAGCCTACAATCCCTCAGACAAAGGACTTTTATCTGGAACATATAAAGAATTCAAAAACATCAAACCCCCCAAATTCAAAGACCCTCTCAAAAATGGGCATTGTAGATGAACACACATTTCTCAGATGCAAATACACAAATGGCAAATAAATATATGAAAAAATGCTCACCATCACTGGTCATTCAAGACCATTAAAACAAGATCATTAAAACAACACAGAGATATCATCTTATCCCAAAAAGAATGGCTGCCATCAAGAAATTAACTGGAAACAAATGTTGGTGATGCTTCAGGGGAAAAGAACACTTCTCCACTGTTAGTGAGAGTGTAGACTGGTGCAGCCACTATGGAAATTAGTATGGAGACAGCTCAACAAACTAGGATTAGAAGTTCCATTCAATCCAGCTATTCCTCTCCGGGTATTTTCCCAGAAAATTTGAAAATGTCACATCACAGTGATATATGTGCACCCATGTTTACAGCAGCACAGTTGTAATAGCTAAATCTTAGAAACAATCAAAATGTCCATCAACCACAGAGTGGATGAAAAAGATGTGGTATTTTTATCAATGGAATATAAAAAATAAAAAAGGATCTTAAGACCTTTATAGGTAAATGGAGGCAACTTGAGTCTATCCTCATAAGTGAAATAAACAAGACTCACATTAATAAATATCACATTGTCTCTCTAGTGTAAAAAATGATAAAAACTGAAAAAGTAATAAAACCCATAATATGTAATAGATATTGTAAAAATGAAAGGGAAGGAAAGAGTTCTAAAGGATAACTGTATGTATAAGTGTGTAATAGGGGTCCTATTACTAAATTTTTGTTGGATCATTGAACAGAATGGTCTGCACTGTTAATGTTTGAGAGTATATCCACATTTTATGATTTGATTTTGTAAATTGAACAACTATTTCTAAGATGACAATATGTAATGTATCAACTAGAAATTCCTTAGTGTTAATTTTTTTGTTGAATTCTGTATTATTCTAGTCTTCTTTTCTATTTTGTTTATTCTTTCTTTAAATAAAAAACCCAAAAGATTGCTATCTTTATTGTTGTTGCTTAATCATTAAGGTACTAGGTATGTCTTATATTTCATGTTCTTTGTGGGACTGTATTAAGTTCTGAAAATTTTCAAATTTTCCCAAAGTCTTTAAATCTTTGAAGAATCCTGAAGAAATAGAACATTTCATATCATCCTAACAGGTGTTCAGGCAGATCTATTTTTAGCCTTAGATTAAATCTAGTGCTCTTTATTTGATTAATATTGTTTACTATACCACTTGCCCATTGTCTCCAGAGTTTTGAATATAGAAATAAAGTGAAGCCCTGAATATAAATCACTACAAAGATAGTTTGGGCTAGGTGTATGTCCCAGGCCATCTGGATTCAATCTTTAGCTCTACCACTTACTATTCAAGACCAAAATAAATCTACACTCAGGCATATAATAATCAAGATACCAGAAATTCAACACAAGGAGAGAATATTAAAAATTGTTAGAAAAAAGAAGCAAATCATCTATAAATGAAATCACATCAGCATCACTGCAGACTTCTCAACACAAACCCTCAAACCAATAAGATTGAAGTGAATTGTTTCAATCTCTAACTAAAAACAACCACCAACTCAGATCAGTGTACCTAACAAAACCATCTTTCAAAATTGATGGATAAATAAGATACTTCCATGACAAAGAACACCTTAGGAAATTCATTATCACCAAATCAACACTCCATAATATTCTGCGGTACATTCTAGAAAGAGACAACAAGCGTTACACCTTCACAAACACTAAAAGAAAGAATCAATCATACAAGGCAACCATTTACACAGAAAGGAAAAAAATGGAGTCAACAACAGGAAAATAACATGACAAAGATAAATCAACACATTTTTGTTATAATCATCAATGCTAATGGGCTTGATTCACCAATCAAAAGAAATAGATTGGCAGATTGAATCAAGAAGCAAGACCATCAGTATGCTGAACACAAGAAATATATTTAATTCAAAATAAATTTAGTGACTAAAAGTCAAACTTGGAAAACAATATTGTATGGTACAGGAGCACAGTATAAAGCAGGGGTAGCTATCCTATTTGCAGACAATGTGAATTTCAAGCCAAGACTGATCAAAATACATGAAGAATGTTACTGCATACATGTTATGGAAACATTCCAAGATAAAGACATAACAATCATAAATATTCAAAATAACAGTGTACCAACTGTATTGTTATATATTAATGGGCATAAAAATCAAATAAGCACTTATACCATTGTAATGAAAGAACTCAATATCTCACTGTCACAAATAGACCACTTAGACAAACAATCAATAATGAAACACTAGAACTGAACTGAACCAAAGTTCTAAACAAATAAACAGTAGATATCTACAGAGTGTTCCATCCCACAACTCCATACACATTTTTCTCAGCTGCATGTAACTAGCTCTCCAAAAGAGACTACATATTAGCTCATAGAACATGGGAAAGTAAATGCAAAGGACTTGAAATTATCCCATGAACATTATGAGATCATAGTGCAATGAAATTGGATATTAATGATAAAAGACATTATTGGATCATAGTGCAATGAAATTGGATATTAATGATAATATCCAATGAAATTGGATATTAATGATTGGTGATTAATGATAATATCCAATGAAATTGGATATTAATGATAAAATTTCATAAAAACATGGAAAATAAATAACATCCTCCTGAACAATTGATTGGCCATAGAGTAAATTAAAGAAGACATTAGAGTTTCTACAATTAAACAATAAAGCTAAAACAACATACCAGCACATATGTAACACAAGGAAAGCAGTTCTGTGAGGGAAATTTATACCCATATCAGGTGAATACCCATATCAGGAAAACAGAGTGAGTTCAAATAAAGAATTTAATATGGAACCTCAAAGTTCTAGAAAAAGAAGAGCAAGTCAAGCCCAAAGCTTGTATGAGCAAAGAAATTATAAACATCAGAGTAAACATCAATTCAATTAGGTCTAAAAAGCACAAAGAATCAATGAATCAAAAGTTGGTTCATTGAAAGAGTAAATATAATTGACAAGACTTTACCCTCTCTTACCTAAAAAAGGAAAAGAAACTCAAAAGACTCAAATCCATGTAAGTAGGAATGAAAAGAGTATTGTCACAGAGATCCTTCAGAAATCTAGAAAACCATCACTACCTATATTATTGGAGAATTTGTATTCTAATAAGATACAAAACAAAGAAAAAATGAACAGATTCCTTACATGTTTCAATCATCAAAGTGAAATCAAAAAGATAAAAATTCTAAATAACCTATCAGTCAGTGAAATTGAAAATGTAATGAAAAACCTATCAACAAAGAAAATTCTCAGCCCTAACAGATTCACTGCTGAATTCTACAAGAAATTTAGAGAAACTGTAAAGCCACTAGTTCTCAGATATTTTAGTGAAATTGAAAGGAGAGCAATACACCCAAATCCATAAATGGAAGCAACACTAAAAGTTCAATAGCCTTCCTGTACATGAATAAAAAATTCAACAAAAGAAAAATTAGCAAAGCAACACCTTTCACAATAAAATCCAAAACAAGTTACCTAGGAATCAATCTAAAGAAAAAAGTAAAAACCTCTACTATGAAAAATACAGTACTCTGAAAAAGGAGATGGAGAATGATATAAGAAAATGGAATGGTATCCCTGTACTTGGATGGGAAGAACAAATGTAGTGGAAACAGACATTGTACAGATTCCAAAATTGTATAGATTTAATGCAGTCCAATCAAAATTCTCACAGTGTATCTCACAGAATTAGAGAAAAAACAATCCTAAAATTTATTTGGAACCAGAAGATACCTACAATAGCAAATGTGATTCTAGGCAACAAAAGAAAAGCAGAGTACATCAAAATCCCTGACTTGAAACTGTACTGTACTATCTGTAAGACCTCTCAGTTCTGGCGGTGGGCATACAGGAAAGAATGATAAGAGGATGAAGAAAATAAAGATGGAGACAAAAAGTTGAGATCAACTGAACCTCTTCCTCCACATGATAGGAAAAGACTGCTAAACCACTGCAATGCAATGCATTTACTTATACATTTGTCATATGTTCCCCTTTTGTTTAACTAGCTCACCTCTTATACTGCATGTTCTTGGGGTTGAAACACTGTTCATCGCTAGTTCTCCATCCCCTCAGGGCATTCCTTTGGTGTTCCATACCCTGGGGTATTCTTCAGGCACTCTGTGCTTTCAGCTCTGCATATGTGAATTGTTACTAGCTCAGTGATTCCCAACATCTTTCCCTTTTGTTTTTGTATTGTTTCAGTTGAATTTGGAGGAGCAGTTTAGAAGACTCTGCAGACAACATTCTTCCTTATGTTTATACTTTTTGCTGGTTTTTTAAGACCAAGTTAAAGTGAAATCTGTACCACTCAAAATCAATTTCTTGCTACCTAACAAGGTCAGTTAAGTCTCCTCAGGAATTATCCTAGAACCATGTGCAGCATCTCTTAGTATTTCTGTGAGTGTCAGCTGTCTTGTTGAATCACAGCCATTGCTTGACTAAGTGACTTTCTGTGAAAGCTTGGGATATTCTTCTCTCTTAGTGACACTCCTCAGGTGCACTGTACATTGTAGATCATCTTTCTGCATAATCCTATTATCTCTCTGATCAGAAGACTGAAGACTCATTGAGCTATAGAATATCATAACAGAGGTTCTATTATGTTCTAGGTCCTTGTTGACCTCAGAAGGTTGGAGCCAAAATATTGGCTGTCCTCTTAGCCCACCTATCTTTTTAATCTTTTGGTCTCTAAATTTTAGTTGTTGAACATCCAGAGGAGAAGATCAATGACACCACATTATAATGGAGTCAGTAAGCTCAATAGTACTAACTTATCTGAATACCAAGCACCTTAACATAATATAGAACCATTCTAATATTCTCTAACAACAATGGATATTCTAATTTTAGAATCTTTAAAGAATATTAACAGATAACAATTACATATTTTACACAGAAAATTAGAAATAAAAAACCTACATAAAATTGCAGTATGTCAATCATGCTGACATTTTGTAACATACTTAAATTTTCATTTTGACATAGTATTACCTTTTTTTCAAGTTATCTACCTAATACATAAGAAGCTTTTACCTAATTCATTGACCTTAAGGAAACATACAGCACATAAGTTCTTTATTAAAGGCAGATGTCTGAATCTGAAACAAAAGTCTATCACTATAAACAGTCCTTATTCAACACTTCTGAAGACCTGCACATCTGCAGGCATGAATACATTCCATAAACATGAAAACAATAACAATCAACTATCATAGCCATATTAAAACCTTTGTACCAAAGTATCTTTAAATCAACAAATCATATTGTCTGGAAAACTTAATCTTCTTAATGATGACCAATGTAGACATATCACAATAATATATTTTAAATAATATTTATTGAGGTGTCTCCCATAAGGATATAAAGATCATTGGAGATTCCTAATAATGAACAAAGACTTGGACTTTTACTAGGCAGATGAGTAGGACTTTTATTCACCAAAGGGAACCTTGACAATAATTCTTCAAGCCCAAAAAGTCCCCTTAGTTATCTTAGCAAATTTCAGTTGATCTCTGAGAACACCCATTTTGATATTATTCTGACCAACTGATAACATATATTTTAAAACTATAAACTATTGATTATGTTATGATCAAATGATCCACAATTGTAAAAGAAAAAAATTGTTGTGCTCAAGTAGAAAACAGCTGTTTACAGATATGACAAACAAACCAACCACAGCTTTACTGATTGACAATCAGACAGATACACAGGAAAGACTGACAGCCAAAACACCTTTCAAAATCAATGTGCACCCATATATTTTTAACCAAATCAAATTATAATGTCACTTTTAGAATTTTAGGAATTTATAAATATAAACAGTATATTCAGATTTTATTGTAAGTTAATTAGCAGAGATCTCTTAATAAAACTTCTATCTATAGTTAATATATATTTTTGTATTTTATTTTACCTTAGGAACACCAATAACTCTCATGTCCCTTTCTTTCATGTTGCTATTAGTTTAGTTATCTCTATAAAATTCATTGCCTTACTCAAACCTCGATTTCTATTTTTCATTACCATTTCCTTGGTCAACTCCTTTAATTAGCTTCAGATCAGATCCAGCTCCATCCTTGTGTATCATCAATCATGGCCTGGTCTTCAAGGCACCATTGTCATCAGCTTCTTGAATGATGGGATGAATTCCTTCTCCAGATCTGGATTCATCACACACCCATCTAGCCAAAGATAGGCTGTTGAACATTTTCTGGAAAAACACAAGCATAGCATTTACCTCAAGTGAGTAGGGGCTAGGTCAGTTTCCATTGTCCAGTATAAAGATACTGGACACTTCACTTTTAGAAGGGGAAACAAAAGATAGATGTGAGGGAAATAAACTGAATTAATTTGTCTGGAGGATAAGAAAAACAGCATCAGGGAAGTTAGCTAATGCAATTTGCCATGAGGACAAGCATTGCCATAACCACTGTTGTTGAATTAAAGAAAAGTAAAAATATCTTGCACTTCAATTCCAAAAAGTTGAATATCACACTTCTGCTCACAGGCAATTATCCATGCCACAATATCATAAAGGGAAGTAATGACCAGGCTGGGGATTTAGCTCAGTGGCTTAAGCACCTGCCTGGCAAGCACGAAGTCATGAGTTCGATCCCCAGTATCAAAAAAATAAAAAAATAAAAAATAAAGGGAAGTAATTGTTTTATGTGAAGTAGAGAGCATGTGTAGCCATTATTAATGGCCCTGAGACTGCCAAAGGACCCCAGTGGGCATGTGTTGTGTTGGAAAAATAATTTAAAATATTGGTGAAGACAGTTTAACTCTAGATTTTAACTCTAAAGAGTATTAGTAAGAGCTAAATTAACTTTATCCAGGGCAGTTTTAGCCTCTGACATGAGTGCTGTTAGAGAGGTAGGAGCCAGATCCTCCTTGAGGATGTTAAAGATGAGGACTAAATCATGAGTTGTTAGTTTAAGATCTGGGTGGAGCCAACTAATATTACCAATTAGGGTTTGAAAATCAATTAGGGCTGTAAAATGATTAACCAGGATCTGAATAGTTTGGGGCATGATACATCTTTATTGAATAAGGTGATCCACATATGAAACATGTGCCATGATTTGCACCTCTTGGGGACCACCATCAGACCTGCATCTTTGAGGCATTATCTAATTTAGTAAATACTTGATGTAAAATGGATAATGTGCTAGAAAGATTGTTATCTAAATATAGGCGGATGGATAAGCCCGATGGACTGACAAAATGGCTGCTGCCAAAAACTTTTGGCATAAGTTTGGACTACTTGTCATTCCTTGTGGCAAACAACACCATTGGAAATGGTGCATAGGGCCTTGATGATTAATAGAGTGTAAACTGAAAGCAAAATATTATCTTGAGAATGGAGAGGGATAGTACTAAAAGTAGTCTTTTAAATCAATTCACCATGAGGGAAAAATATAAAGAGATAGTTACAGGGCTAGGCAATCTGTGTTGAAATACTCCCACAGGTTCCATGGTACAATCAACTGCCCATAAACCCTGTAGCAATCGCCACCTTCCTGATTTCTTTTTTATTACAAAAATTAGGGCATTCTCAAGACTCTTGGAATAGTATAAGTGCCCCACCATCACCTGTTCAATAACCAGTGTATGAGCTGCTATAAGCTTCATCTGAGTGAGGGGGCCAGTAATCAACCCAAGAAAGATCATTAGACATTTAAGGTATTTTGGATAGTATTTGTGGGACCTGAGAAAGATCAAGGCCTCTCTTGAAAATGTGAGGATGAGGTCCTCTTTGAGATCAATTGGAAGGGATTTTCTCTTTTCCTGATTATATTTTCCTAACTGTTGACTGGAGAGGAAGCCCCACTGAAACATCTTATGGGTCACTGAGGAGTTTGGACTAAAGAAAAATGTCCCCATATCCTGTAAAGTGTCATGACCCCATAGATTGACAGCTATATGGTGGGATTGAGCAATACGTGAAATATCTGCACATGTGTCTAAAAGTCCTTTATGTATTTCCTTCAATAGTCAATTCCACCTCCAGATGACCTTGTTTAACCTGTTGAGCCCAATATATATTTGAGGACTTAAAATCCTTGGATCCTGCTTCTTGTAATTTTTCCAACTTTTATTGACAGAAGAATAACCAATTGAGTGACACAAGAGTTTGGCATGACCTGAAAAGTGTTTTGAGTAGATTGAATTATAACCTTGGTTTCTCCTATATAGTCAGCATTGATGACAATGGGAAACACCTGGAGACTTTTTTTTTAATGACACTGCTTCAGCCTAGCAGGAGACTCACTGTTCCAGGAGGCAAAGGTCCATAGACTCCTATAGGAATAACTTGGGGTCCCTTTGGGGTCAGGAGTTACTATGAATCTAGATGAAGGACTAAGGTCCAAGCCTCTGCTGTCTTTTGTTGCTTGCCAGAAGTGAGAAACACTTGGTGTTGGAGGGGAGGTTTGAGCATGAACTAGAGAAAGCACTCTCACTATTTGGTGGGGCTGAAGTGAGCCTCACTGCAAGTTTTCTGAAATAGGTTGATCCACATTAGTTTTAGTGCTGTACTCATTTGCCCAATGATACCCTCATCTACACCTTACACAAACACCAGGTTTTGTTAGAGGAATTGATGGCTATGCTGTTCTCACAGGTGCAGCAGAGAAGTTTGAGGCAATGCATCCTCTGCATCCACAGCTGATACAAGTAATCATGTTTCCTGCCTCATCTCTAGGCGACAGGTAAATAACCTGAGTAATAGCTGCTGCCAAGGCACCCCCAACACATGTGAGGAGCTAAGGTTGACACAAATTTGAATAACCTCAGCCAGTGTGGCCCATTTCTAATTGGTCCTGAAAGCCTCTTCACACAATTTGTTGGCATTTTCAAAGGTCAATTGTTGAACTATTAATTTATTAGCCTCTTATCACTTATCATTTTCCTACTAGCCTCTAACAAACATTCTGAAAAATCTTGGAAATGTTCATCAGGACCCTGATGAATAGAGGTTAGATCAAAAGGTGCCTCATGCTTTGAGAGAAGTTCCCTCCAGTTCCTCACGGTAATCTGAGGTTTGAATTTGTAAGCTGATTATTTGTTGCAGGAAAGTCACTCTCTCCATTTAACATATCTTTTGCAATGGCTAGGCTGTGAGCAGCATTGTATGTATTCTGATTCTTGATGAATTCAAAACAATTTCCTTCCCACAACATGTCATGTCCCATACTTAGACACACTTTTGCTATTCCTTTCAAATAATTTGAAACTATAATCTCTTGCCCAAGGAGCTCTAGTAAACCTAGGGCAAAAGGGGCCATGGGACCATAGGTAGTGGCAGCTTGTTTTAATCCCTTTATATTCTTAAAGGGTGCAGCTTCATGAAGACATATAATCTGTTCTGGGTTACTGGGGACTCAAAATTCAGTAATAGGTTAGATATATTGAAAACCCTCCATGGACTTCCCTGCCATCAGGTTTCCTTTAATGCTTATTATAAGGAAGAGAGAGAGAGAGAGAAACAGCTTCACTCACTGAGAACAAATTTTTACATTGCTGTGCAACAAAACTCTGAGCCAAAAAGGCAAAAATCTCCACTTGTGGCTCAACTAAATTCATCAGGAACTGTAAAATAGAATTAACCACAAAACACTCTTCCACTGAGGAAGGATTCCCTTTACCCCCACTGTTCCTTCCCTATCTAATTGAGCAATGAGGGTTTAAGCTCTACTCGGGGATACAGTTCTAGCCTCTCTTTTCTGATTAGGATTTGGTCTTAAACTACTGTTTCCAGCCAAATCTCTTGTACTCATCTTAACAAGCATATGACCATCAAAACACTCCCTAATGCAAATTCACAAATTAAAATAAATACAGAAATCAAAACTGCAACAAACATTTTATAAACATTTCTATATAGATATTCTTTGAGCACTGCCCATCCCATGTTTAACCCCAATAAAGTCAATACAACTCTCTCTTTTGTTTCTTATGAACCTGTTTCTCTCTCTCTTGCTCAAGTTTTACATCTGAAGAATTCTCTCCATTTTGCACACTCATTGAGAAGTGTTCCCTCACCCACTAGTTTTTCTTACCCCATTCCCTGATTCAGGTACCACATGTTTGATCTCTAAATTCCCAGAGGGAAGAACAATGAGGATGAAGAAAATAAAGATAGGGACAGAAAGTTGAGGTCAAGAGGACTTCTTCCTCAGGATGGGAGGAAGAGACTTCTGAACCACCAGAATGCATTTATTTACATATGTGTCATATGATTCCCCTTGGTTTAACTAGCTCACCACTTAGGTCCTTGTTCTTGGGGTTGTAACACCTGTTTACCTCCAGCACACCATGCCTTCAGGGTATTCTTTAGCTGCTCTGTGCCCTTGGGGCATTCCTCAGGCACTCTGTCATTTCAGCTCAACATGTGTTACTGATCAGTGGCTCCCAACACTACACAGCTACTTTGATAAACATTAAAAAATAAAAATAAAAAAACAGTGTGGTACTGGGAAAATCAACAACAACAACAAAAAAAAACCCAGACTGAGGATCACTGGAACAGAAAATGTAGAAACAATTCCAGACATACTTAGCCACCTTACCTTTAATGAAGAAGCCAAACACATTCACTAGAATAAAGCCTCTTTAATAAATGCTACTGGGAAAATTCACTTTGCACATGACAAAGATTAAAACTAGACCCATAACTTTCATTAGGCACTAAGGCTGAAATAGATCAAGGATCTAAATATTAAAACAGAACCACCAAATCTGATAGAAGATAGAACTCTTGAAAACATTAGTTCATAAAAGACTTTATAAACAAAACCCTGATTGCATGGTAAGAATTGACATGAGAAATCAACAACTAAGATTTCATCTTATTAAAAAGTTTTGCACATCAAAACAAAGAAAAAAAGACTGACAGACTAAAGAGAACAACACAGAGACTGAAAAGAAAGTTTTGTCCACTCTTCTTCAAACAAAAGACTAAAATCTAGAATATTTGCCTGCTTTTTTTCAGAAAAAAGATTAATATGTAGAATATTAAAAGAAATCAGACTCATGAAATTTAAAGACCCAATCAAAATATTGGCATCTGAAATGAATAGATGCTTCTAAGATGAAGAAGTACAAACCACATGTAAATATAAGAAAAAAATTCAGCTTCACGATCATTTGAAAGATGCAAATTAAAATGATGCTGCAGTGCCATGTCACTCCAGAAAGAATGGCTATTATCATGAAATCAACCAATAACAAATGCTGAAGGGGAGGTGAGGAAAAATAATTCTTCTGCACTATTGGTCGAAGTGTAGACTGATACAATCACTGTGGAAAAACGTGTGGAAATTCCTCAAAAAACTAAAACTAGAAGTTCCATTTAACATAGTTATTCTCTTTTTGTTATCTTCCTGAAAGAATTAAAACATCATACCACAATGATATGTGCACATTATGTTTATAGCAGCACAATTTTTAATAGCAAAATCTTGGAAACAGCCAAAATGCCCTATCAACCAGTGAATGGATAAAGGAAATGTGATTTTTTAAAACTTTATTTTGAAAAGAACAAAACCAAATTAGAAAGGACACAAAATAAGGTCATTGAAAACAAAAGGATGGATATAGCACATGTTTAAAACCACAATAAAAGGTGATCTACAATGGTTATTATGATGTCTCTTGTTATCTTCAATAGAATTGTCTATATCATCAGGCATAGTAAAATTGAATATAGCAGTACAGAACAATATCAATAAAAACAAAGCATTGGAGACATAATAGGACTTCAAAGCAGGTAATAGTCAAACAAGAATGAATATCCTAGTGAATTTTATCATCTTCCGAGTAGTTGCCTATACTGTCAGACTTGATACTATAAAACATAATAGATTTGGATAAAATCAGTCAAGATAAGACAGAGATCTAACAAACTAGTTCAAATAAGATCAGTCATAATAAGACAGTTTAAGTAATACAGGGCTTCAGATTCAGTTAATAAGAAACTAAGGATGGTTACCATAGTATATCTTGCTATTTTTAGAATAGCTGTCTGTGCCCTCAAGTCTAGTACAAGTAGACTTGGCACAGAATGTAACCAAACTAAACAGAGCAATGAGAACAATGTGGATTTTAAATCATGATACACTATTAATAATGTCCTCTGTCTTCCTTTTTTAGACAATTCCTCCTCTTTCACTTTCACAGGGTGAATGTTACATTTTGGATCCCACTAACTCCTTTAGTTTTTAGATTAGGGAGGCAACCCACTATTTACCTAAGTGGTTCTGAATCTTTTTACCCCTGAGCTTGATCTTAAGTTGTAGTCCTTTATGTACAAAAGTCTCAAGGGTTTTCCTCCTTGTAGCTGAGTAGTTCTCCACTGCACAAAAGTGTCATGACTTTCCAACCTAACCGCAGCTGTTGGATCAGCTACCCCTATTTCTCTCTGGTTCTCTGTCACATAAAGAATTATTTTCTCATCTTTGACTTTCAGTCTATCAACCCTCTTTCAGGTTGATTATGTTTCCTATACAGAGCATCTTGATGGTCCCTATCTCCTGATCTACTCTGCCTGTGTTTCTTTTGTTACTGTATCAACACCATCTATGTTAGAGGTTATAGCCAACATTCTGTGCCTCATTTCTGCCATGCTATTTTTCTGTCATTGTTTCCCCTTCATTTCATTGTCTGCCCCATTCAGTGAGCCCCCTCTGCTGCTGTTCCTGAAGCCATGATCTTTTTTCTCTCTCCCTAGAATGTTATTCAGTATTTTTTGGTGGTAATGAACTCCCCCAGTTCCTCTTTGTCTGGAAGTATCTTGTTTCTCCATTAATTTTGAGATATAGTTTTGCAGGGTACATCAATCTGGGTTAAAGGTTATTTTCTTTCAGAGCTTGGAATACTTCACTCCAAACTCTTCTTGATTTTATGGTTTGTGTCAAGAAGTCTGTTGTGATTTTGATGAGTTTTCCTTTATAGGTAATCTGTTTCTTTTCTCTGACAGCTTTTAATATTCTATTCTTGTATTGGATTTCTGGGATCTTGATTATTATATGTCTGGGTGTATATCTGTTTTGGTTATAGCTGGATGGACTTATGTATGCCTTCTTTAGTTGAATATCATTTCCTTTTCCTATGCTTGGGAAGTTTTCCTTAATTATTTCTGTGAATAGATTTTGTATTTCATTTGTGTTTACCCTTGCTTCTTCACTCACATTTTTTATTCTTAAATTATAGATTCTCTTTTTGTCTTCTAGCCTTTGTATTGTTACTTCCTGGTTCCTTGTTATTTTTAACAGATCTTTCCTATCATGATCACACATTACAAACCTGTCTTCAAGTTTTGATAGTCTATCTTTACTTTCTTTCAAGCAGCTTTCAATGGAATTTTTAATTTCCCAGTAATCTCTTTGAATCTGTTTCATGTATTCTAGATTATTTTTTAATATTCTTCACTGAAGGCTCCCCTCCTTTTTCTGTGCTCCTCTATTCTTCCATCTGTGTCTTCTTGAGAGGTGCTTAGCATTTCTTTTATTAATCTTCTTATATCTTACTTTACTTGTATTAGTATTTCTGTTTTGAGTTCTATAATATCACAAAGATTTTTCTTTATATCAGCCGATGCCAGTTCCATTATTGCATGTTTGCTGCCCTTGATCTCTTCTGTGTTTACCTCTCCTGTACCCATATTCCCTGAGTTGATGGCAGGAGACTTTTTCTTGTTTCTTTCTCTTGTCATGTTTCTGGTTTTTTCCTGACAATTGTATAGTGGAGGACCCAAGCCTTTTCTGTATTGGTTATGGTTACTCTGAAGTGTGCTGGCTAGAAATTGCTGCCCTGTGCAGTTTGCTGTTGGTCACTGAGCTACAAGAAGGGGACGTGCTGGCTGGCCCCTCCCCTCCAAGCCAGTCAACTTCCAAGGGTCTTCATGATGTTATTGTGTGCCATGCAGATGGAACTAGTTGGGACCAACTTGAGGGATAAGTTTGTCCCTGTCTATTGGGTCCCACTCAGGGGGAAGACCCTGTCCAAGCTGTTCCAACCAATCCGCTCCACACCAGGAGTGCCCAACTGAAGCTGCTACAGTTCTGAGTTCAGGCCCATCCTGCCTAATTCCAAGATGTTGCCCAGCCAGTCACTCCCTCTGGGGGGAGGACCAAATTCCAAGCGCTCACCATGGGCCAGTGCTGATCTCCACACCAATTCTCTTCTCCATTGTGATGCATCCTCCCACCAAGGTTCTTGTGCTGGGCAATCCCCAACTTCAATGCAACTGCAAGTTGGACTGGCTCCAGTGAGAGTGCGTCTGGCTCCAGCCTTCTGTCCATGTTTTTCTTTTCTTTTCTTTTCTTTTCTTTTCTTTTCTTTTTCTTTTCCTTTTTCTTTAGTTTCTTCCTGGGTCATGACAATTCCTCTCCTGTTGTCTGGTCTTCTCCATGGTGTTAAATTCTAGAATCTGAGCTATTTTTCTCAGAGATACTCTTTATCTTGCTACTTATCTGTCTGCCATCTTGCTGCCATCCTGAAGATACAATTTTTTAAAATGTACAATGAAGTAATCATTGTTTTAAGGACAAATCTGAGGCATTTCTAAGGAAATGGATGCACATCAAAATATAATCTTAAGTAAAATAAATCAGACATGCATGTGCAAATTATAGCATGGTTTACCTAGTGTGAGAAATAAAAAGTGTAAATAATGACCAAAATATATAATAGATATTGTGAAATATGAAGAAAATGTTCCAATGGGAAGGTAAGTTAGGGAGGGGGAAAAGGAAAGAAATGAAAAGAAAACAGAAAAATGAAACCATAAAGTTCTTGTAAATAAGGAGGGTAAGAGAAGTTTAAGGGAGTGTAGGAAAAGGGGGAAAAAAGGAGTCAAAATGTATCATGTACAGGTACAAATTTCCTAGGATGAATGTGATCATTATATAAACCTAAAACTTACCAAAATAAAAATATTTAGATACTTTTAAAAAGTAATGAAAATTTCTTAGAGGTGAAATTTTGACACAGATAAACTATAAATAGATCATTTACCTACTACAAAATGGTGTTGCATCTGTGCACCATCTTGAACATATAATCTTTTGTGTAAGCTCATCTCTTTCCTGGTTTATGATGTAGAAAGGACCCATCTGGGCAGTTTCCTTAGACAGACTCATTCATAGCCTGGTAAGGGTCCTGACTCCAGGATAGGATAGTAGGAATATTTAAGTCCCATGCCTCTCTTCTCTCAGGCTGGTGTGGGCATGTCCTCTCTATCACAGTTGCAAAACCCAATGAGTATAATTCACAAGCACATTTTCTCTACTGGCATAACATTTTGCTATCATTGATCAAACAAATCATAAGACTATGTCCACAACCAGCCTAGGACAGCACTGCTCACTCTCACAGCTTAACAGAGTATGGGCCTCTTTGTGGACTATTTCATTCAGTTATTTGTTTATCCCAGCCACAGTGTTTTATTATGGTCATATTGTGTCTTGAGATCATGTACCATGAGGTCTATGGCATCTTCATTTCCAAGGATGTTTTGTTTTTTATAAGTTTTTTTGTATTTCAGCTTTTACTGCATACCAACTGAATATCTGGTCAAGTTGGCACTGAACTCAAAAATAAATTTGAGGAAATTAAAAACTAAGCAGAATTTAGTCTGCAGTCAATGTATATCATCTATCTCTCTGAATTTTGGGGATTCCTGCTATGTTTTGAATGTGCTTCCAAAAGTACTTGCATCAGAAATTTAATCTCCAACATACGAGTGCTAGGGGTGGGAACCAAGGGGTGGTGGCTTCCATGAGCCCTCATGAGCACACTCAAGTCCTATCAAAGGCAATGGGGCTCAGCTGCCTCTTGTTCTGTTACTATTCTGCCTGTTTCCTTCCATCACAGGTTGTACTTTGTAAAGCCTTCAACTGGATGCCAGTACCTTGATACTGGACTTCCCAACCTACATTGGACCTACACTGTATTTCCCAACATACACTGGACTTCCTAATATATGTGAGAAATACATTTTTCTGCTAGGCACTCAGTTTGTGGTATTAAGTTAGAGAAGCACAAAACAAACTAGTATATGTACCCTTGATGTTCTTCCAGCAATGATTGAAAGGTTTCAATGAGCATGTCTTTTGCATCTTTCATTAATCCAGTTTCTATGCACTTGATTTTTGCTATACTTAGGACTGGAAGCATTGATTTTTAGAATTGTGCATAGCTTATTTTTAGCACAAAGAAATATAATTTACTTTTATATTGATTTTTTTCCTGTGCTTTTGCTAATATCACTTATTATTTCAGTGGCTTTCTAATAGGTTTCTTAAGGTTTTTTTACGTGAACCACACAGTAAATAAGTGAAATTTGTACTTTTTCTTCTTATGTTTTCATATTTTTTTATTTCCTTACTTGCTTTATTGCACTAGATCAAATTTCTAGTGCAATTTTGAACCTAAGAAGAAAATAAAAAAAAACTCTGCCTTATCCCTGATCTTAGGTTAAAATCATTTTAATTTTATCATTAAATGTGACAAAGATTGGAGGTTTTTTAGATACTATTTATTAGATTAAGAAAGACTCCTTGGTTTGAGTAAAATGTTTACTAGTAATGAGTGTTGAATTATATTGATGTCCTTTCTTCATTTAGTAAGATTTTCATATGATAGTTCTGTTCTATTCTGCGAATGTGACAAATTACTAATAGTTGTTTTTAAATATTAGACCAATTTTGTTTTCCAGAGGTAACCCTCATTGAGTCACAGTATGTAGATTCTTATAAGTATTTCTGTTTCATTCATGTAACAATAAGAGCATTGCATATGAAACTGTGTTGGATACACCCTAAATTGGGCTCCAGATCTCTGGCTACTGGCATTCATACCTTTGTGAATATTTTGTGGGTAATATGAGTATGACTCATGATTTGCTTTTAAACAATAGAATGCAGGAGTAAGAGATATACTTGATTACACTTGTGATGGCACTACAGAGAGCTGTGACTTTTATCTCTCTAGGAAATTGTCTTGCTTGGAGACTGAAGAAAGTGTCTGGAGATGTGAGCTGGTATGTGGAGAGGATCACATGCAGCCTGGTTACAACAGTTGCTCTCTGCAACTGACAAGAAGTTCCTCCCTTCAACACACTCATGAAACTGAATCTTACTCAAAGCACCTAAGAATGGAAGCAGAGCCTTCCCCAGTTAAGGCTCAAATGAGCCTGCAGCTGAGGCTGATGTTATAATCTTGTGCCTCTGTAGAAAGATGGCTCCATACCTATGACATGGAGGGAGACCCATGACTTAGATGCTTGGTGACCAGAGAGATGCTCTTTATTCCCAAGCACATATATACCAGTGCTTCATATATCTTTCCATAAAGACAAGATTGCATTGCCTTTAATGATTATAAAATTTTCTTTATTTTATTCAGTTCTTCTTTTTGCTTGAAATGACCAATGACCAAATTGATGAGTATTTATTCAGCTCTTCCACCAAATGCCTTTGGCATTTGTCTGTGTGTTTTCCTTTTAAAATTGCAATTGCTAAAGAAAAGAAGTGGGATGGGGAAAAGAAGAAAAAGGCAGAAAATATTATATGTATGCATGATAGATAATGATACTATTAATCTTTATTTCATATTATGCTTTTGTTGTTTTAATGCCTATATCCTTTCATCTGAGCAATACTTTGAAGGCGACAATACACAATATTATTATTATTGTTTTAATTATTATTTATTATTATCAATTATAATAATTATTTAATCATTTTTATTATTTAATTATTATTATTATTGTCCTATTATTTTGTTTTGAAATCCTGTATCATTGTTTTATTCTTTTTTTCATATTAAAATGTAAAATAAAATAAAATGAAACTGCTATAGCTATTTTCATTTCACCATAGTGGCTTTTGTTTTTGTTTTTGCTTTTTATGTACAATTTTCTGGCAATAAGTAATTTGGATCTTTTTACTGTCCTAAATCTTTCTTGCAGCCATTAGTTCAAGTGTAATCAACTATGCAAAAGGTTTTTAATTTGATGTAATCCCAATTGTTGATTCTTTATAATGTGCCCTATGTGATTTTGGGTTTGTTCATGAAGTCTTTTCTTCAAGAGTTTTACCTATTCTATCTTCCAGCAGCTTAAGGGGTTCTGTGTTGCTATTTAGATATTTGATTCATTTCCATTTTAGTTTAGTGGCATGTGGAAAGCCAATTTTCCCAGCATCATTTGTTAAAGAGGTTGTTTTTGTCCAGTAAAGGGATTTGGTGCCTGTCAAAGATAAGGTGGCTAAGGATGCCTGAAGCTGTTTCTGTATCTTCTGTACCACTGATCCACAAGTCTGTGTTTTGTTTTGCTTTGTTTTATCACCTTAGCTTTTTAGTGTAATTTGAAGTCAAGGATTGTGATTCTCCCTGTCTTACCTCTGTTGCCCAGAATTGCTTTTGCTATTCTAGGTCTCTGCTGATTCCATATTCATTTTAGAATTGCTTATTGTAGTTCTGTGAGGAATAGCATTTGTATTTTGATTGAGATGGCAATAAATCTGTACAACAGTTTGGAAATATAGTCATATTCACTATATTGGTTCTGTCTGGAATGGGATTAATTTTCCATTTTCTGAAATCCTCTTCAATTTCCTTTTTCAGAGCACTATAGCTTTCATCACAACAGTCTTTGACTTCCATGGTTAGGGTAACTCCTAAGTATTTCATTTTTCATGATGCTATTGTGGAAAGTGTTTTTTTCCCTTCTTTCTATTTCAGAGAGTCTGTTATTGGTATACAGGAATGCTATTGATTTTGAGTGTTCAGTTTTCAACTTGCTATGCTATCAAATATTGTTATTAATGCCAAGCACTTTTTTTGGTCTTCGAGTTTTGGGGGTCTTCTATGTGGAGTATCATCAGGGAAAAATGATATTTTAACTTCTTCCATTCCTATTCATATTGATTTTATTTCTTTCTGTTGTGTAATTACTCTGGCTAATATTTCCAGAAATATATTTAATAGAAGTGATGGTAGTGGGTATCCTTATCTTGTTTCTGATTATAGAGGGAAAACATTCAGTTATTCACCATTTAGTATAATGTTGGCTGTTGGTTTCTCATAGATGACTTTTAACAGATTGAGATAAAGACATTTATTCCAACCAAATGAATGAAGACTGCTCAAAGAATGGGAAAATAATTTTTGCTACCCAGTCTTCACACCAAACACTAATATCTAGAGTATATAAAAATACTAATATCTAGAGTATATTTTATATATCAAGTATATATAAAATTAAATCCCCTAAATTTAAAAATCTATCCAAAAAGGGGTATTTGAAATGAATACACATTACTTAGGTGAAAAAATATAAATGACCAATAAGTATGTGAAAAAATGCTCAATGTCACTAGCTATTTAAGGGATGCAAATTAAAACAACATTGAGATTACATCTTACACCAGCTAAAATGTCTATTATCAAGAAATAAACCAATAACAAATGCTGGTAAGGCCAAGGGTAGAAAATGAATCCTTCTCCACTGCTGGTGAGATTGTAAAGTGTTACAAACACTATGAAAATCATTATGAAGATTTCTCAAAAACTAAAACTACAGGTTCTATTTGACCCAGATATTCATTTCTAGGTATATTCCCAAAAGAATTAAAGTTACCATGCATATTAATACATACTTACCCATGTTTATAACAGCATGATTTATAATAGCTAAATCTTGGAAATGGCCATATATACTCATCGACACACAAGTGGGTAAAAAATGTGATACTTACATACAATGGTGTAGTACTCTGTGATAAAGAAGGATAAGACCGAGATACTTTTAGGTAAATGAATGAACCTCAAGACCATAATCCTAGTGAAATAAATCAGCCACACAAATTTAACACACACTGTTTTTCTTATGTGAGAACCCTAAAGTATAAACAAGGAACAAAGTGGAGGATAGACACTTGAAAGGAGGAAGTACTTGTTCAAACAGGAAGGGGAAAAAGAGATGAGGAGGGGGAGGGAAGGAAGGAGGGCTCAAAGGAAAAAAGAATTGAAGAAAAATGTAAATAGAGTTTTTGTAAATGGAAGCAGGGAGAAGGCATGAAGGGAGGGGATGGAAGGGAACCAAAGACAAAAGAATGAAGACCTGCTATGCACATCTGCAAAACTCCCATGGCAAATGTGACCATCATGTTCTGCAAGTGTATGCTAATTTTAAAAGTACATATTCAACCATGACTAGAGCCTATCACACAAACAATATGCTGGCACAACTGAAAATAAAATCTAAAAAAACAGTAACTCAAAAGTAAGCTAACATTTTCATTCTTTGAGTGTACGGCAGTGTCCCTCATAACTTTTGAGTAGAGCATACATTGTGTATCTAAATTTTTCAAGAATTTCAGTCATGACACTGTGTCATTTAGTTCACCATTTATTTCAAGGTGGTAGAGACTCCAAGAATACATCCACTTTAGTTCACCATTTCTCCTGCAACACAGAGTAGAGAAGCTGAGGGAATTATTAAGGACATAATAGTCATTGAGTAGCATAGTATTTAGGAGTTGAAGCCTCATTAACAATAGCTGTGGCAAAAGAAATAATCATTATTCCCTTTGGGAATAATGCCATTGATCTGAAATCATCATTGAGAAGGTATTGAGTTTTCTGTCATGTACTATGCCCTGTTGAAAGTTGCAACTCAAATTTTTGCAATCAGTGTTTCTATCTTCAAGCAAAGTACTTCATACTTCTCAATAATGCCAGGTTTTTGATTTGTTTTGATGAAAACCTTTCTCTGTCACACGAAAAACACAGTCCTACACATAAAAAGTTGATGTTTAAAGTCCAATCTTTAAACTATGGTCTAAAAAAACCGTAGACTAAGCTTCAGAGTTTTGTTTTCAATTTTTTCTTCTTTCAGTCCTTTACAAAGACCAATGATACTGATAAAACACTAATCTTGTGTTGCAAAATGTCCAGGTCTTACTAAATAAATTCTTTCATAGGTTGTTTCCTTGTGAATTTAAGTGCTATAAGTCCTTTGTCCAATTGTTGAGTCAATACTGAGAGAATTAATCTCTATCTAATCAATGTCTACTAGAAACATATCAAATATAATGCTAATGTAAACTCAAACCTAAGGTTTCCACAGGCTTATATGTTTTCCACACTTAAAGTTAATGGCTCAGTTGCTGAGAATATGATGGTAAAACCTATGCAGTGTCACCAATCAAGCTTGCTAAAAAGAGCCTTACAGAGCAGCTCTTTGCACTGCATGCAGAGGATCCATTCAAGATATTCACAGTATGTCTTAGGAAAACATCCTGAACCAATCTATTTAACATTACGACAATTAAGTGTAGTACTTATCTTGAATGGTTATCTTACCCTTATTGCTATTACTAATAAAGTACTGTGACCTCTCATAATTGGCAAATGTTCCATACACTATCTGTCTGAAAGTTGTGAGGCAAATATATGATACAACAAAAGCAGTGGTTGCCTAGTTTTGATAGTATGTTGCACACTTTTGAAAGATCCAAAATGGCTCACCCAGACCCGGCCCTGCACACGACCCACTCAGAGGCACTGTGAATTTGCGCTGCAGCTGCACTGAAGTCGGAGATCTGGGAGCCCAGCAGTTCTCAGGGACTGGCATCAACACGAGGTGAGTGATGGGAATAAGACCCTCCCATGGGAAAGGGGAAACCAACTGGATGACATGTTGAATTTGGGCAGGTCAGCCTTAACTCCATAAGGAAGTGGCTTCAGTTGGTTGCTCCCCTTGCCGAGTGGATTGGTGGAATCTGCTTGGATTGGGCTGTGCCCCTGGCCGGGACCCAGTGGGTTGCTACAAACTAATTCCCTGAGCACAGCTGCACACTGACACAGTAAAGGCCTGCAAAGGTTGACTGCCCAAGAGGGGAGGAGCCAGTGCACACTGCCTGTGCTTGAACTTCAAGCTCTGATAGCAGAAGGCAAAGGGCAGAAGCTCCTAGCCTGCATGCTCTAGAGGACCTTTAACCAACAAGAAAAGGGGCTGGAAATTGCACTATACATTTGTATGGAAGGAACCAAAAACATGACAAGAGGGTGAAATAAGAAAAAAAACCCCAGCCCCCAGCACTGAGAACATTGATCCAGGAGAGGTAAATACAAAAGAGATTGAGGGCAGCAAACATGCAACATCAAGCACAGCATTAGCAGAAATAAAGAGATGTCTTCAGGACCTCATAAGTGGGATCAAAACTGAAATATTAATTCAAATTAAACAAGAAATCAGTACATTAATAAAAGAAAAACTGGGCACCTCTCAAGAAGACACAGACAGAAGAATGGAGAAACACAAAAGGAGAGAAACGTTTAATGAAGAATACAAAAAAATCCTAGAATTCATGAAGCAGATTCAAAGAGATTATCAGGAAACTAAAGACTTCATAGAAAGCTGGCAAAACTGCTTGAAAGAAAGCAAATATAGACTATCAAAACTTGATTACAGGTTTGCAATGTGTGATCATGAAAGGGAAGATCTCTTAAAAATAACAAGGGAGCAGGCAGTAACTATACAAAGACTAGAAGATGACAAGAGGATCTATAACTTAAGAACAAAGCATGTGAATGAAGAAACAGGAGTCAAAACAGAGGAATTGCAAAGCCTTTTCACGGAAATTATTAAGGAAAATTTCCCAAGTGTAGAAAAAAGAAATGATATACAGATGTATGAAGCACTCAGAACTCCAGCCACCTACAACCAAAACAGAGCTATACCTAGACACATAATAATCAAGATCCCAAAAATTCAATATAAGAGCAGAATATTAAAAGCAATCAGAGAAAGAAACACATCATCTATAAACAAAACCCATCAAAATCACAGCAGACTTTTCGACACAGACTATTAGGTCAAGAAGAGTTTGGAGTGAGGTAATTCAAGCCCTGAAGGAAAACAACCTCCAGCCCAGATTGGTGTATCCTGCAAAACTCTCTCTAGAAATTAATGGAGAAACAAGATGCTTCCATGACAAAGAGTAACTGAGGGAATTTGTGAACACAAATCCAACTCTACAAAAAATACTGAAGGACATTTTAGAGAGAGAGAACAAGAATACAAGCATTTCAGGAATAGTAGCAGAGAGGCCTCAGTGAACAGGGCATACAGTGGAGTGGAATAGAAAAATAGACAACCAGTGGCAGAAAAACAGAATAGCAGAAATAAGGCAGAGAGGATTGGCTGTAATCTCTACTATAGATGGCCTTGAAATATTAATAGAGAGAAGCACAGGCAGAGTAGATCAGGCAATAGGGTCCATTGAGATGCTCTCTATAGGGAGGCAGTGGGACCCAAAACAAGCAGTGCACACTATGGGAGTTAAAGGGGAGGAATTGTCTAAAAAAGGGAGGCAGAGGATATTGTTAATTGGGTAACAAGATTTAAAATTTACATTATTCTCATCACTCTGCTTGGATGGATTACATATTGTTCCAGTTTGTCTACTTACACTAGATTTGACATGGTCAGCTATCCCAAAAATAAGAGGACATATTATGGTAATCATCCCTAATTTCTTATCAACTTAATCTGAAGCCCTTTATAACTTATACTGTCTTATTATGACTGATCTTATTTGAATCTGGCTTGTTAGATTTCTTCTTTGTATTGACTGATTTTATTCAAATCTCTTATGATTGATAGCATCAAGTCTAGGTGTATAGGCAACTACACTGAAGATCACAAGATTCACTAAGATACCCACTCTTGTTTGATTATTACTTGCTTTTGAAGTCTTATAATGTCTCCAATGCTTCGTTTTTATTAATGTTGTTATATACTGCTGAGACATCATGATAACCATTGTAGATCACCTTGTATTGAGCTTTTATGTGACTCTTTTGCTTCATGTTTTCTAGGAACTGTTTTGTTTTATCTTGATTTGTTTTGTTTTTACCTCTAATACAGAAAGGATAGATATACATGTAGAGATTCATGCATGTGTGGAGCTTATAAACAGTTTACGAGAACCAACTATATAACACAAGTTAAAATGAACAACTACTTTGAAGAAAAAGAGACACTACAGTACCCAGTGCTGATTCCATAATGTCATGATGTGTAATCCAGAAAAATTATCATTGTTTGCTCAAAGTGACTTTAGCTTGCTTTGTCTTGTTTAAGTTCAACACACATGAAGGTATGGACAGCTGTTTTGAGGAGAATGAGACACACTATGACAGCCATTCTTGGCTTCCCTAATGTCTGGCCTTGAAGACCTGAAACTCCCTCCTCATCCTGCTCAGATAAATTCTATACTATGTAGTTTCATGTGAATTCCCTGTATGTGACAATATGGACAACTATTTGGAAGAAAACAAGAGTCAATATGATAGAGAGTGAATATCTTCAATTGTCTAATTTTGGCATTTATGTCCCTTACATTGCTTTCTTGTGATCCATTTTGTTCTATTTTGTTGTGTTTAATTTTACCCTTTTGATATAATTGAATGTATATTTGAGTAGGTAAGATAGATGACCATATTGCTGAGGTTTTTTGTCAGATCATGGAACAGAACTGATTATAGACTCACTGTTTGAATGTCTACTTTACATGTTTTAACTTCATAATTTGAACAGCTATTTCAAAGAAGTCAGTATGAAATTTGCCAAGTAGTAATCTCTTAGGTTTTTTTGTTGTTGTTCTTTTCCTTTCTTCCTTGGAATTCTGTATTGTTGCTACCCTTTATTCTGTTTTTTTGTTTTGTTTTGTTTTTCTTTCTTCTCTTTAAATAAAAAAAAGAAAGATCCAAAATCCTGATTTCTTTACTCCAGGTAGACATCGAATTAGATCCTTGTGGATATTTAAATTTTTAAGCTACATAAATTGTCTTAACCTGCAAATACAGTTGAAAGCACTGACATCAACTATGTTACCAATGATCAAGAGTGTCTTTTAGCTGTATGCACTACTTTGTGCTTTCTATGTTTATCTCCATTTTCTTTTTACCACCAGTTTATCTTATGACAGTTTACACATTCTCACAAACTGTCTTGCACAATTTGCATAAGCAGATAAGCAGCCCAGCATGATTGATTTGAACAGAAAAAAATATGCTCAAGACAAACTCTGACTTTGGATCTTAAGCTAGTATTACAGACTATCAAATTCACTGTGGTATCTTATCTGCCAGCAAATTAATTTGGAAGATAAATAGTTATACATTTATTTCAATTTGTGCATCACTTCTTCATAGCAAATTTTATTTATTAAAATCTAAAATATGAATAATAAACCTTATGCAATGCTTTCTAGTAAAGACTATAGTATGTAACAAAATAGAGTTGATCAAGACAAAAATATGTTGCCCTTAATAATTGGTACAAATGAACCATTATGGTTCAGAAAAATAGCAATCTCAATCATTTATGCTCCCTTGATAAGATTTTAATAGTGTACAAATTAAAGATGTACTCTTGCTTCATTGCAAATAGTAATCATGAATTAATAATGCTTCAACCCTATAAAATATGAAATTTATAAGAGCAAAATATTAGACCCTAACCTAAAAAAAAGTACTTAGTGTAGTAGGTGTTCAATAAATATTTGTCAAATATATGAAAGCATATGAACAAATAAAAACTTTATAAACTATCCTTCTGCTAATACACATAAACTAATACAAATGTGCACAAAAGTATGTATGGTCATGTAAATATCTTAAGAGTTAGATATACATAGACACACAGAGTAAAGAATATTTAGCCAAATTGGAAAGAAATGAAATGTGTTTAAATGTTGCCAAATAAGCAATATGAAGAAAATGGGGAAAATATGTTTTCTTCTTCACATAGATCTCAAAGTTACTATTAATTCTGCTTTCAGGAAAATAGAAACTAAATCTTATATGGCAAAGAATGAATTATATCATGTAATGTCTAATTTTACCTTTAAAAGTATACCAAAGTAAAATAATTGAAGAATTATACAATCCCTTGATGATATTTTTAAAACAATATTTGTGTAAGAAAGGTAGAGAAACCTTGAGATTCTATTTCAAGCTAAAATTCTATTCTACATTCAACTGTAACTTCATAAAGTGGAGTTAGGCACTTCAGGAAAGCAGAAAACATTTGGAATTTGTTACATTTCACTCCTAATGGGCTTGGATGCCAAACATGTTTTACTCTGTTCTTGGGAGATCTCCAGAAGAATGATGTAGGCCAGCTTCACTTTACATGAAATGCTTAACTTAACTTAACTTAACTTAGCTTAACTTAACTTAACTTAAATGCTCAGTGAATTTTAAAGAACAGTATTCCAAAACAGAAAAAGAAATGGATAAAAAAATTAAGAAGAAAACAGAAACAAAACAGCCTATGTAGGATTTTTTATAGTTTTTAATAGAAATATTCCTTTTATGTGGACCTTTGATGTTTAACCTGTTAGCTTTGCTTTGTATTTGATGGTGATGTCTAGTACATGAAACTGAAAACCATAAATAGCTTTGTTATGTTCATTATTCAACCCAACCACAATTTGTCTGTCATCTGAAATTCATGCATGGCTTTTAAAAGCTTGAAATTCATGCAAAATACTGCAGTAAGCAATGAAGACACATTGCTGGGATAAAGTGTTAACTATGCTTTGTGAACTAATTAGAGACCTGAACAGAATTCCGTTTCTTTCTAGTCAGTGTCAAAGGCTTTTGTGCTATCCCATGATTTGCACTGAAGAGAAATCTTTTCCAAGGGAGGAATCCAACCGTACTCTCAGAGGCCTCCCTTTTGTTCAGGGGACTGATCCTCCTTTTACATCCCTGGCCTCAAAGAAGAGAGTCAGTTTTACATTTGTGAACCAGTAGCCTCCAAATTTCTTGGCTTTGTTGATGTAGTGATCTAAACCCACAAGTATCTCATGAGAGGGCTTAATGCATGCACTAGTAAGTCAATATCAGAGTTGAGTTGTACTTCATCTCTGCCGTTGCCTACAAGAAGAAACCAGGGCACAGATATATGGTACATGGGTCAATGACTGTTTGATTAGAGTCCCAGAAAAAGCCCTTCCCTTTCAGCAATACATAGAGCTTTCAGTTGCACACACCCTCATTTCCCAGGTAGGATAACAAAGAACATCTCCTATGACAAACATGGATCTCAGAGCTTATCTCCTCAAATTGAAACAATGTTTAATCAAGTCAATCAGGAGCAAATTCAGGCAGGTGTGGGAAGGAATAAAACTACGGTTAGAATTTCCATTTCCACAAATATTTTCTTTTCAATACAAACTTAGGGTACCACCACATATTCAACTGGTACACAAAAGACAAGGATTTGGGAGATGGCAAGAAACAGACAGAATTGTTTTACCAACACATATTGTATTTTTGACCAGAGACACAGAAATCTGGATACAGGAAACTGATTCCATAAGGTCCTAATTTGGTTTGCAAAAGACCTAGACTAAAACACTGACAGATCAATAAATGGTTCATGGCTGTCACTCCCCATAAAAGGTGCCACAGCCTTGGGGAAATCTCACTATATCCATGATAGCAGACTGATACTTTGATAAGAACTTGATTTGTCCTTTTGTATATCTTTAGAAAAACTATTGACAGAGCTGGTAGAAATTATAAACTCATCTCCTGATATAGATTACATTTTTCTGTCTATAAATGCAGCATTAGGAGCAAAAGTGAAATAAGGATGTATATCTATTGAAAGAAATCTCAGGTAGCACTCAAAAGCAGTAACCTTATCCAAATAAGATTGCAAAAACAATCTTTCCAAGAAATAGCATTTGTTTGATGATAAAATTGAAGGATTATTACTGTGGCCCATTGAATTTGAAATGCCAAGATGTACCACTCACTTAAGTGATGATTGGAATATGTACTAAAATTTAGGGACATTTATCAATCTTATTTCATTAGTGACATTCATATATTTCTCATAGACAAATGAAGGGTGGTCAGTAGCACATATTGAAACATTTCTAAACAAACAGCTTGATCAGAAAACAATTTTGCAGTAAGCAATGTAGAGTACTTTGAAACACATTGTAAAAATGACACAATTTGCATATCACTTTTAAAAATCAAGAACTACATAGTATGTGCTAAGGAACTTGCAGTACAGAGGAAAAATAGACACAATGCACTTTTATACAAACAAGAAGCAGTTTGGAAATCCTTCATGAGCAAAGCAGGATAATCTGGAGGACACCTTCTTGGTAGCACCAGGATCAAAGCCTGCCCAGTAGGAACAACCAGTGTCTTCAGTGATTTTGTTCAGCAAAAAAGGAAAATGTAGGATTGACAGTCTATTGAGAAAGATGGTAGATGCTTAACTTGAAATAAAGAAGGATGTGTTAAATTAACTGCACCATAAAATAGCTGATGTTCATTTTTATTTTTAAAACAAAAAAATGAGATTTGGGGCCAATCTAATAAACAAAAATGAGTAGAATACCATTTTGTTTGATGTGCACACAGTTGCTTTCATTGTGTCCTTTGTAACCCAAAACTCAGTCTATCTCTAGGTGCCCTATGGAGCTGAACTCAGGCTTAAAATTGGAAAAGGAACCTCATTTCTCAACCTTTTTGAATTTTTAAATAAGTCCTCTTGTCAAAAACCAAAGACCTAATGATTGGAAGGAAATTATCAGCATCCGCACAGGTCCCGAGTCACAGATTCCTCCAGGTCACTATGAAGTCAAAGCTAGACCAGCACCACATGAGACTCTCAAAACCCTCTTGCTGCTGAGCCAGGTTGCCAGGCTCACTCACAGGGCAGGCCCACCTTCAGACTGCAGCTTTTTGTTTGAGCCAGGGAGCCATAATGTCTTCCTAGGTACTCTTTAAGGAAATTGTATTTTCTCCATTATGTGTTCAAGTGCCCTACAAGTACAATGTGAGGATGTTATAGTACTGTGGAAAATGCAGATTAGAACCCTGGCACTTACTTTGTTCCCCTTTTTGCTTTTTCTTTTCCATTTTTTTGGTAATAATTTTCTGAAAAAATAGAAGGCAATTTTTGAGTTTTTTTTTTATTTTAAAAAGTAAAACAGAAAAAAGGATAGAAATGATACAAAATTTCAAAAAAGTAGGAAATTAATACTAGTTAATATGTTGCATATTGTTATCTTAGAAATAGTTTTTCAAGGTTATAAGATCTAGACATAAAAATGACCAAACAAACAATTACAGCACAAACTTCTTTTTGGTGAACCAGCAGAGATTATTATTATACTTAGCTATCTTGCATACATATACATACATTTATATATGTATACCTACATATATACAATCTTTTCCTTTCTTCCTAGTCTTCTTTCTCTTATTCCACTTGTTCTTTCCTTTTGAGCACTTTCTATCCCTTTCACTACTACATTATCTATTGTACATTATTAAATTATTACAATATCTATTGTACATTTTGGAACTTCTTTCAGTTTTTTATTTTTACTATTTTTTATACTAGGGAGACAATACAATATTTATAAATGTGAATTTGATATATTTCACTTGGGATTATGGTCTCAAGTTGCCTCAATTTATCTGTAAAAGCTTCAAGATTATCTCTCTTTATAGATGAGTACTATTACATTTTATAAAAATACCACATCTTTTTTATCTATTCCTCAGTTGATGGGCATTTAAGTTGTTTCCAATATTCACCTATTAAAATTGTGCTGCTATAAACATGAATGAACATATATCACTTTGGCATGACATTTTCAAATTTTCTGGGAAAATACCCAGAAAAGGACTAGCTGAATTGAATGAGAGTTTCAATCCTAGTTTTTTGAGGAATCTTGCACTGATTTGCTCAGTGGTTACACCAGTCTACACGCCCATCAGCAATGGAGCAGTGTTCCTTTTACCCCCACAGTCCCCCCAACATTTGTTATCAGTTGGTCCCTTGATGGCAGCCACTCTTTCTGGAGGGAGATGGACTCTCAGTGTTGTTTTAATTTGCATTTCTCAAATGACCAGTGATGTTGAGCATGTTCTCATGTATTTATTTTCCATTTGTATTTCTTCATCTGAGAAATGTATGTTCACCTCAGATGTCTGTTTTGGATTGGGTCTTTGAATTTGTGAGAGGCTCATGTTCTCTAGTTCTTTATATGTTCTAGATATAATTCTTTTGTCTGAGGGACAGCTGGTTAAAATTATTTTCCATTCTTTGGGTTTTCTTTTCACTCTATTGGTGTTTTCTTTGGAAGTGCAAAAGTTTTTTAATAAGGTGATGTTGTTGATTCTTTGAAGTACTTCCCATGTGATTTGTGTTTCGTTCATGAACTCTTTGCCTACTCCTATATCTTCAAGATTTCTATCTACCTTTAAATCCAATAGATTTAATGTTATATTTCAATATGTAGATATTTGATCCATTTTGACTTTAGTTTAGTGCATAGTAATAGACATGAATCTAGTTTTAGTCTTCAGCATGTGGAAAGCCAGTTTTTCAAGCACCATTTATTAAAGAGGCTATCCTTCTTTGAGTGAACATGTCTAGCTCCTCTTTAAAAGATAAGGTGGCTGAGTGTGCTTGTAGTTGTGTCTGCATCTTCTAATCTGTCCCACTGATCCTCAAGTCTGTTTTTTTTTCAGTACCATGCTGATTTTAACACTGTAGCTTTGTTCTATAATTTCAAGTCAGGGGTTGTGCAGACTCCTGCCTTGCCTTTGTTGCCCAGAATTCCCTTTGCCATTCTAGGTTTCTTCTGTTTCCAAATGAATTTTAGAAATGATTTCTCTGGATCTGTAAGGTATGTTAATGGTATTTTGATCACAATTCATTAAATCTGTATAACAGTTTTGGGAGTATGGCCATTTTCACGATGTTGGTTCTCCTAAGCAAGAGCAAGGGATATCTTTCAAAAAGAGTAGTAGTGGTTAAATATTAATTCTAAAATCAAGCTACTTAATATATCACAACCACAAAAAAAATTGGGTTCAACATATAACTTTTCCATGCCTTCATTTTCTCATTTCAAAAAAGAAAATGCTATATTAGCATCTACTTCACAGAATTATAGGAAAATGAAATGAGACACTGTAGGTCATATGTGACATCATGATAAAGATAGGGATCTTTTCATTCGTGAATATGATTTGAGTTCTGTTTTTTAGGCCCGCTTGCCCCATACCACAAATCCAGTGTATCAACCTTGACATTCCTTCCTTGCCATTGGAATTGTAAGTGGGAGATTCGGGCCTTCTAGAAGAAGACAAAAACCATTTCTAGAAAGAACTGCAAGAGCCAAGAAAGTATTCACAAGCCTGTATCCTAAAGATGCTGGATGAGTGGATGTATTTTAGAGTTGCCTGATTTTAGTGACAAAAGAGACTCCACTAACGTAGAAGTGAACTTCAGGGGAAGATGAAGAGATTCATGTGGTCACACTATTGTAGGAAATCAAGGAGGGAGTGACAAGCTAGAATTGCTCTGATAAGACTGGAAAATGACCTAGAAATGCTTAGGCACAAAAGAAAAAAAGAAGTACTTACAAGTTGCTGTTAGAGTGTTTGAAAATACCCTGGACAACCATACTCTAGATATACCACTAGCTACCAACAAAAAATGTACTAGGGAGAAAGAAAAAATGAAATGTTGAAATTTTTGGTTGATTGTCTTCTATAGGCCATGTATGACAGCAGCACATTGGCTCTGTGTGAAAGAGTGAGAGTCAGAAATACAGAGACAGAGAGAGACAGAAACAGAGAGAGACAGAGACAGAGGGAGACAGAGAGGAGACTGAACCCAGGAACTATCCCAGCTGCACTCTGGTCTTCTCTTTTTTTCCCTGTCTTTCTTCCTTTCCTTCTATCTTTCTTTTTTCTTTTCCGGTCTTTTTTTAAAAACAGGTTTCACTAATTTGCTCAGACAGGGCTCGTACTTGCAACCCTCCTATCTCAGTCTTTCAAGACATGAGAACATCATTTTAATTTGAGATTCCTGGTAGCAGTTGAGATAATAGGTCAGTAGAAGGTAAACAGTAAAAATAATCAGATTCAGGTAAATTCAGTTATTGAAATGAAATGGAAGAGATGAGACACAGATGGAGAGCCTATTGATAGAAATCTATGGAAATAGTTAATATTTAGTTATGAAATCAAATATACTAAAGAACATTGATCATAATCAGAAGAAATCAAGAATTAATAATCATATCACTGACTGAATCAGGCATTCATTGACTGAATGAAAGACTAGGTCTCATGAGAAAAGACCCTCACATATCAACTTCATTGTATGTGTATGTGTATGTGTATGTGTATGTGTATGTGTATGTGTATGTGTATGTGTATGTACCCCCCTCTGGTTTTTCTTTAAAAAATGACTGGATTTTATGTGGGTAACCATAAAATGGGGAATAGCTGAATAGACTGAGAACCCCTGGCAGAGTATCAGTTTTCTCAATAACTATGGACTTGATCTGGAGGAACAAGCACAAAACTCTCTTGCAGTAGGGGTAAATGGGCCAGGACCATTTCATATTGGGTGCAATAATTGTCTGCATCATTGCAGGGGGATCCTCCCTATTCCCAGGTTTATCTTAGAATCAGCATACTTCATATCTTGACACTGAATCTTGGACATGATACATAGACAGGGTAATGGCTTCCCTTCATATGTTTTTTTTCACTTTTCTGCCTTGAAACTGTCTTACTTTTCAGGGTAGAGGTCTTGTAAGTCTTTTACTAAAATTACCTAAGTATGATATTTTAAGTATTTCAGACATTTTAAACAAACTATATTTATTTTCCACACTCCTTATTCTTAGAGTAGTGAAACATAATTGATTTTGTTTGTTCACTGTGCGTCATACTACCATACCATTTTCACTTATGTGTTGAGTTTTTTGTAGGTTTCTAAAGATTCTTCATGTAAAATATGCAGATGATAATAACCTGAGAATGAAGAAAATGTCTTTTTCATTTCAGTCACCATGATGCTTTCTCTTTACCTGGTCTCACTGCCCTGATTTTGTTATCCAACCCAATGCTGAATAGGGATAGTGAGATACCATATCTTGCCTGCTTCTGATATTAAGTAGTACATGAATGTTTTCAGGAGTTGTTTTTTATCAGTTCAAAATATTCTCTTCTAATTCAAGTTTGCTGATAGCACTTGTTAATATTTTCACATTTTGGTAGATTGTATTTTGCACCTAGTAAGATAATCACATGGATTTTCCCCTTTTAACCTATCTGGATGGTGACATTTATATTTATGAGTGAAACACTTTTTAAATAAAAGCTACCTGTTCATGATGTATTTTATTTTTAAATACACTGAATCTCATATGTCACTGTCTTCAGATTCTTGCTTCTTATCTTCATAAGCCTCATTACCTCAGTTCTGACCTGTGTAAAAATGAGTTAAGTGGACTTTTATAATATTTCTCTAACAATTTTTATTTCATGGTTTGTTCATATGCAGATTTTTCTGTTTTTTAGTTTCAAAGTAGTTCATTTGGATAATATAATCTTGCTGATACTCTACCACTATTGTCCACAGAAACAGTAATTTCATATAATTTAATATTTATTTTAAGATTTAATTTTAGGAAATTTATTTGCTCCTGGACAATAGAAACATAATCTTATGGACTTTTAAAAAATCTGATGAAAGATAAAACTGTAGTGGGGTTAGATGTTAACTTTGTAATCTTGCATAAGTTACTTTAGAAGGGTCAGTTTCTAGAAGCCAGAATATCTTCCTCTAAAATGCAAATAGAGAGAGCTTCTGTTTTGTGAGTGAAGTGTTTGGCACAGTGCCTTATACATTGTAAATACTCAGGGACTGTTAACTGTCATTAACATTATTATACAGTGAGTTTTTAAATATTTAAATATCCTGGCTAAGATAGTAAGAAACATCATCAATTCACTTTTCAAGTACATTTTGAGCACAAGAATTTTTTAAATAGGAAAATCTTCAAAGTTTAAAATCAGTCTCTACTATTTTCTGGTCTCTCATATATAAAAATATGCCCTTGAATTAATGTTCCAAACATGACTAGGATTAATATAAAACTAATTTATAATAAATACAATCTACACTGTGACAATATTCTTCCTATATTTAAATCCCATATAAGTTAGTGAAGAAAACATCAGAATAACAATAAAAATTATTAATAAACAGTATACATAAGTAGAAAAAAGACAAATTACAAATAAACACATAAAAATCTTATAGCTTTAGCAATAAAAGATGCAATTAAAAAAATAAAACATTTTACTGGCAAACCAATGTGATTAAAAATTTTAATACACTGTATTATGAATGCTGATAAGTAGAATATATGTACTGATTGAAAAGCTTCATATTAATTGAAATTTCATGAATGGCAATTGTCAATGTATATTGAAGCTCTGAGCATACAAATATTTTGACCCAGAAATTCCACTTCTATGGATATACACAAAAGCAATTACAGGAAATAAGTATAAAAATTTATACTGAATGAAATTTAAACCTCCATGTTGACAATGAGTTAAAATGCCTAATAGAAAATTGGTCATATAAATTATGAGAAAGTCACCAATAAGGTTAATTTGAAAACTACATAATACTTAATATAAAGAAAATATATTCAAGTAACAATATTATGAATAATATACTATACAATTCCATTTTTAAAGTGTGTGCATAGAGTTTTTGTTTGTTTTGTTTTGTTTGCAGGATGTTGAACTATGTGTCCAGTTTATTAACATTATCACTGAGTAGTAAAATTAGAAAGTATTATCCTCTGCCTCATTCTTTTACCATTTCATAAGAAACAGATTATTTTAATAATTGAGAAATTCATGCACATATATGTAGTGTAAAAAATGTTTTAGAATTCTGGAGGTTTGGGGATTCTTTCTAAAGGGCAACTATACTTTCAGTAAAATCACCATGTAATTTACATAGCATTTATCTTATATGAAAGAATAACTAGAAATGATGTTTAAGAAGATCAAAACTGAATCACACATGGTAGTATGTGCCTGTAATCCTAGCACCAATAAAGCTGAGGCAAAAGAACAGCCATGAACAAATAAACACATGAAAAAATGTTCATCATCATTAGTCATGAGAGAAATGCAAATTAAAACCACACTGAGATTCCATCTCACTCCAGAAAGAATGGCCAGGATAGAAAATACTACCAACAACAAGTGTTGCAGAGGCTGTGGGGGAAAAGGAACACTTCTACACTGTTGGTGGGAGTGTCGACTGGTGCAACCACTGTGGAGGTCAGTCGGGAGATTCCTCAAGAAGCTGGGTTTGGAAGTCCCATTTGACCCAGCTATTGCACTTCTAGGCATATTCCCAGAAGAACTGAAAACATCATACCACAGTGATATATGTGCACCCATGTTTATAGTAGCACAATTTGTAATAGCCAGATCTTGGAAACAACCCAAGTGCCCATCAACTGAGGAATGGATAAAAAAGTTGTGGCATTTTTATACAATGGAGTACTACTCAGCTATAAAGAATGATCACATCAAGATATTTATAAATAAATGGACAAGACTTGAGACCATTCTCATAAGCAAAATAAACGAAACTCACATGTGTAAATACCATATAGTCTCCCTAGTATGAGAGTTTATAAGAGTATATAAGATTTTATGGTAAGCATGAGTCCCCATCTTATAGCTTTGAAGCCTTTCAATGTTTTCATTCAGCAGTTGGAATGGTTCTATTCTGTTTTGTTTGACTATATCATGCATGATGGTATAAACAGCTGTTTTGAAGAAAATAAAACATTATGACAGCTATTGCTGATTTAATATTGTCCTTCTTAGAAGTCCTACCGTGCTTCTATTCTTCTATTTCCATTGGTTCTATATATCACATTTTGTCTTTTGGGGATTTGAATGTGTGTGATAATTTAAACAAATTTTTTTTTATCTAAAATGAGATATTATAGTACCCATTGATCCTTCTCTGTTATTCGGTTCAGAAAGCCCTGTAATTCTTTCACTCTTTGAATGGTTTTATACTATTTTGTTATGTTTGATATTATTGTATTTGAAACTATGCTCAACTATTGCAGAGAGAGAGATATTGTGATAGCTATTGTTAATGTCTGGTTGTCTTAATGTAAAGTACTGTGTTGCCTATGTTGTCCTGTTCTGATCTGCTCTGTTCTGCCCTCTTTTGTTTTATTCTCTTTAAAATAAAAAAAAAGAATGGCCATGAGTTGGAGGACTACATAGTTGGCTACATAGTGAGATTCTCAAAAACACACACAAAAAGAAAAAATATCAAAGCCATAATTTCCTTTGTATGGGAAACCCTTGTAAATAAAGAGCAAAGGGAGAGATAGAAACAGGAAGTAGTAAGACAGATCTTTCTCAGATGGAAAAGGAAAAATAGGAATTAAAATGTTCTATGTGCATGTACCAACTTCAAACAAAGAATTTAAGTACACAGGCACTGAAAACATGTACTAATAAAAATTTTAAAAGAATATCAAAATGCATTTCATCTAAATGAGGTAAAACAAATGGGACTACCCATAGCACAGTTTAATGTTTGAAAATGGAAAGCATTTTGTTTGCTTGAGGGAGTGGTTATTACCTTGGCCATATCATTAGTAAGACCAGTGGGTTTTGCACTGGAAAATCACAGAAACAGGTGTGGAGAAAAGCAAAGATTTGGAAATATGGCCTTCTGTGCAAAATGATATAAATAATTTTTATGAAGTAAATATGTAACATAATTTCTAAAAAGCTCTTTCAGTTCCCAAAAACTAATTACCTCACATTGAATACCCATTAAGAATAAAAATCTTTTTCTTGCTACTTTCCAAGTTTCTATTGTTCTGCTTTGATGCTGAGTTTCAAAGTATTTCACAAGTATTTAATGTCATAAAGCAAGATATGGATAATACTAAACACATATGTTTCAAATACTTCATAATATATATGACTTGCTTAGTTAAATACCAAGATTTTTGAGAAAATTGTGTACCTTTATGAAATAACATTCTTGTATAACACTATGTATCAGAACTCATGATTTCTTAATTTCCTGGAACAAGGATAAGTCATGGTTAAAATGTTGAGTATTAGAATCATATAGAAAGTTGTTGATATATTATTTGTTAACAAACTTACAAGTTATTTACTCTTTCAAAGTCATTTAACTGATATGTTGTAGTATTGTTATAGTTTCTAATCTACAAAACTACCCAGTAAAAAAATAGTAAACATTATCCTCTTACAAAGTTTGAGTCTCAATTCTACCATGATGGTATAGGAATGGTTTTCATAAACTAAAGAAAGAAGAAAAATTATATAAACTTATGAAAGGCATCTCTCTCTCTCTCTCTTTCTCTCTCCCTCTCCCACTCTCTCTCTCCTCTCTGTCCTCACACATGTGCACAGACATGCATAGTACAGCAAACACTAATAACCATGCTAAAGAACTGAAACTTATCAACTCTGCATATCTACTCTGCTCAGTAGGGTAGTGATCCCAAGCCCTGGTGCCATAGACTGGTACTGGGGCCTTAATAATCTGGCTGCAAAGCAGTAGTTGAGCAGCAAGCAATTGACCAAAACTACAAGTGCATTTACCCCATTCTCCATGGCTGCTATTACTACCTTAGCACCCCTTCTGTCAGAGCAGCAGCAGCACTAGAGTCTCACAGGAACATGAACTCTACTGTGAATGCACATGAGAGGGATCTCATCCTAAGCTTCTTTTGAGTCATCCTGAACATCACGCGATAAATTGTTCTCGATGAAATCAATCCCCATGCCAAAAAGGTTGGGGACTGTTGGAGTAGGTTTCAGATGAGTATGTGGCAGTGCATGATAAAAAAAGAGTGTCTTATAGATAAGAGGTAGGCCAGCAACCCAAGTCCTCTTCCTTCACCCCAAATACAGAAAGTGCTTTTTCTGTTTTGCAACAAGAATTATAAAACATAATACTATTTTCTACCAGATGCTGCACATAACAAAAAATAAATACTGAGGAAACAGTAAGTAATTTGATGTCTTTAAAGGGAAAAATATCGGAAGTGTGTTACCATTAAAGTTAACCAAAATTACTGAAAATTTCTGGGACAATTTTGGAAATGTTTCTTTACTAAGAAATTAATATCTGATATGTAAATTCAACATCTTATGTAAGATACAGAATTTTTGGGTGAAACTTTGTTTTTAATTTTATTTAAAGAGAAAAAAAACAAAACAGAGTAAAGGGTAGTAACAATACAGAATTCCAAGGAAAAAAGGAAAAGAACAACAACAAAAAAACCCAAGAAATTATTACTTGACAAATAACATACTGACTTCTTGGAAATAGTTGTTCAAATTACAATGTTAAAACATGTAAAGTAGACATTCAAACAGTGAGACTGTTAACAGTTCTGCTCCACGATCTGATAAAAGCAGCAATATGGTCATCCATCTTACCCATTCAAATATACATGCAATTATATCAAAAGTGTAAAATTAAACAACAAAGTGGATCACAAGAAAGCAATGTAAGGAACATAATTTCCAAAACTAGACAATCAGAGATATTCACTCTCTATCATATTGACTCATTTTCTTCCAAATAGTTGTCCATATTGTCACATACAGGGAATTCGCATGAAACAACATTGTATAGAATTGATCTGAGCAGGATGAGGAGGGCATTTCAGGTCTTCAACACCAGACATTAGGGAAGCCAAGAATGGCTGTCATAGTGTCTCTCATTCTCCTCAAAACAGCTGCCCATACTTTCATGTGTGTTGAACTTAAACAAGACAAAGCAAGTTAAAATCACTTTGAACAAAAAGTGATAGTTTTGCTGGATTTCACATCATGACATTATGGAATCAGCGCTGGGTACTGTAGTGTCTCTTTTTCTTCAAAGTAGTTGTTCATTTCAACATGTGTTATATAGTTGGTTGTCATAAACTGTTTATAAGCTCTACACATGCATGAGTCTCTACATGTATATCTAGCCTTTCTGTATTAGAGGTAAAAACAAAACAAATCAAGATAAAACAAAAGCAAAAAGTCATGAGGCAAAAAAGTCACATAAAAGCTCAATACAAGGTGATATACAATGGTTATCATGATGTCTCAGCAGTATATAACAACATTAATAAAAATGAAGCATTGGAGACATTATAAGACTTCAAAAGCAAGTAATAATTAAACCAGAGTGGGTATCTTAGTGAATCTTGTGATCTTCAGTGTAGTTCCTATACTCTTAGACTTGATGTTATCAATCATAATAGATTTAAATAAAATCAGTCAATACAAAGAAGCAATCTAACAAACCAGATTCAAATAAGATCAGTCATAATAAGACAGTATAAGTTATAAAGGGCTTCAGATTAAGTTGATAGGAAATTAGGGATGATTACCGTAATATGTCTTCTTATTTTGGGGATAGCTGACCATGTACTTAAGTCCAGTATAAGTAGACAAACTGGAACAGCATGTAATCCATCCAAGCAGAGTGATGAGAATAATGTAAATTTTAAATCTTGTTACCTAATTAACAATATCCTCTGCCTCCCTTTTTTAGACAGTTCCTCCCCTTTCACTCCCATAGTGTGCACTGCTTATTTTGGGTCCCACTGCCTCCCTATAGAGAGCATCTCAATGGACCCTATTGCCTGATCTACTCTGCCTGTGTTTCTCTCTGTTAATATTTCAAGGCCATCTATAGTAGAGATTACAGCCAATCCTCTCTGCCTTATTTCTGCTATTCTGTTTTTCTGCCATTGGTTGTCTATTTTTCTGTTCCACTCCACTGTCTGCCCTGTTCACTGAGGCCTCTCTGCCACTATTCCTGTAATGCTCATATTCTTGCTCTCTCTCTCTCTAAAATGTCCTTCAGTATTTTTTGTAGGGTTGGATTGGTGGTCACAAATTCTCTCAGTTCCTCTTTGTCATGGAAGCATCTTGTTTCTCCATTAATTTCTAGAGAGAGTTTTGCAGATACACCAATCTGGGCTGGAGGTTGTTCTCCTTCAGGGCTTCAATTACTTCCCTCCAAACTCTTCTTGACCTGATGGTTTGTGTCAAGAAGTCTGCTGTGATTTTGATGAGTTTTCCTTTATAGGTGATCTGTTTCTTTTCTCTGATGGCTTTTAATATTCTGTTCTTATATTGAATTTCTGGGATCTTGATTATTATGTGTCTGGGTGTAGCTCTGTTTTGGTTGTAGATGGCTGGAGTTCTGAATGCTTCATACATCTGCATATCATTTCTTTTTTCTACGCTTGGGAAATTTTCCTTAATAATTTCTGTGAATAGCCATTGCAATTCCTCTGTTTTGACTCCTGTTTCTTCATTCACATGCTTTATTCTTAAGTTATACTTCCTCTTGTCATCTTCCAGTCTTTGTATCTTTGCTGCTTACTCCCTTGTTATTTTTAAGAGATCTTCCCTTTCATGATCACACATTGCAAGCCTGTGTTCAATTTTTGATAGTCTATCTTTGGTTTCTTTCAAGCAGTTTTGCCAGCTTTCTATGGAGTCTTTAGTTTCCTGATAATCTCTTTGAATCTGTTTCATGAATTTGAGGTTTTTTGTATTCTTCATTAAATTTTCCCATCCTTTTGTGTTCCTCCATTCTTCTGTCTTCAGAGGTGCCCAGCTTTCTTTTATTAATTTACTTATCTCTTATTTAATTTGAATTAATATTTCAGTGTTGATCCAGCTTACAAGGTCATGAAGATATCTCTTTATGTCCACTAATGCTGTGTTTGATGTTGCATGTTTGCTTCCCTCAATCTCTTTGGTATTTACCTCTCCTGGATCAATGTTCTCAGGGTTGGGCTGGGGTTTTTTTCTTATTTCTCCATTTTGCCATGTTTTTGGTTCCTTCCATGCAAGTGTACAATGTAATTCCCAGTCCCTTTTCTTGTTGGTTAAGGCTCCTCAAGAGTGCACAGGCTAGGAGCTTTTGCCCTCTTCAGTCGGCTATCAGAGATTAAAGTTCAAGCACAGGCAGTGTGCACTGGCTCCTCCCCTCCAGCCCAGTCAACCTTTGCATACCTTCACTGCATCTGTGCGCCAGGCTCAGGGAATTAATTTGCAGTGACTCACTGGGTCCCAGCCAGGGGCAAGGCCCAATCCAAGCAGATTCCACCAATCCGCTCGGCAAGGGGAGCAACCAACTGAAGGCACTTCCTTATGGAGTTAGGGCTTTCCTGCCCAAATCCACATGTTGCCCAAACAGTTGCCCCTTTCCCATGGGAGGGTCTTATTCCCATCACTCACCGCATGTTGATGCCGGTCCCCAAAAACTGCTGGGCTCCCCGACCTCCTACTTCAGCGCGGCTGCAATGCGAATTCACGGTGCTTCTGGGTGGGTCACATGCATGGCCAGGTCTGGGTGAGCCGCATGCAGGGCCGTTCAGCTCCATGCTCAGGGCTGCTCAAGCCAGTCACTTGGGTGCAGATCGGTTGGTCAGGTTGCTCTCGGGCAGGAATTAAGGCGGCTCGAGGAGGGCGCCATGCTTGCTGATCTTAGCTTCACTAATGGTAGCACTGGGACCTCATATTCGAGTGATTTTTTGCACTTTAGTTTCTTCCTGGGTTGTGAGAGTCCATCTCTCTCTGTTTGGGTCTCTCCAGGGTGTTCTATTCTGGCATTTTAGCTGTCTCTCTCAGAGAAGGTCCCTCTCCTGCTACCTACCGGTCTGCCATCTTTGGACTTCCTCCTGGGTGAAACTTTGATCTTAGTGTCATGTTATGGTTTAGTAATATTTGACTCAACACTAGACTTTAATCATTTTTCACATTGATCAGTTGTATCTTTAAAACTTCATAGCCATTTTTTGTACTTTATCTTCCATGTATTATCTTTGTACTATTTATCTTTGTCATGTCATCTTTGACCTCTAGGTAGAACATTGTTTTATAAATTGTGGCTAAAACTTATCTTAGACAGCACATCTATTTTAGATCTTTAAAAAGTACATTCTCTCAAAAATTTGAAAATGGCTAAAATTTAATTTATACAAGAAGTATAATTGCAGAGCATATTGAGTACAAACACTAACTTTATATATTAAGAAGATAGGCTTGCTCTTTAGCAGGTAGATAATGATGGTTTATTTGATAATTTCAAATGCTTGGAACTTTATAAATTCTAGAGAAATAAAAAGAAATAGAAACAGTTTCTTAAACAATAAGGCACATTATTGATGAAAATCAACAGAGATTTCATTTAATGGTTTTGGTTTTTGTTGTTTTTTATTGTTGTTGTTGGTCCCAATTTCATATGACACAATTCTACTCTCAGTGAAATAAGGATGATTATATCTAATTTCCTCTGCTATTACAGTGATATTAAAAGTAATAAAGTAGTGAGAGTTCCCTAAAGTGTTATGTGTATTATTACATCTACTTACTCATCTCACACTAAATTTTTTTTTCTTTTTAAATTCTTTTGTTGATTTTGCCTTGTGTTACTCACTGGCAACCATTCCCAGTTAAGATATGAGTGCTCACAGAAGAGATTCTTCTAACTTTACATTCACACTGGCTTCTTGGTGTATTTAATATTACTGCACACTGCCTCTGTAAAACATTCCCATGTCTGAACTTTGGCAGTGCCCTGTTTGATTTTCTGAAATGTTTGGCCATCCACTGGACTCAATCTGATGCTCATTCTCCTCTCTGTGATGCTAGAGTTGTTCAAGACCTCTTTATAAATTTTGACTTCTATATGCTGGCCTTCATTACTACTTTTATGAAGCTTTTAACATAAATATTTCTAGTCTTGGTCATTGATGAACTTCAGCCCCATATACATACCCCATTGATGACTTATTCCTGAATATATCAGACAACCTCATAAACTGTCTGAAAGTCAAACCTTATTTTATGAGAATTTTCATGTCCTCTTAATTAATTCAACCAGATGCCATCATTAAATCCATCATCTTTCTCACCAGATGCCATCCACTGCCAAGTAACAATGACTGTAGTTTATAAACACCTTTCAAAGCTGTGTACTTTTCTTATCTTCATAGCCGCCCCTTCATTTCCACTTTTCTTTGTCTCTCAATTTGTGTCCTTGGACCTACTTTAGTTTTTAGGTAGAAGACAAGTCATTTAAATGCATGAGTCAAATTACATCACTAGTCAACTTAAAATACTCCATCCTTTTCATCATTCATAATAAATGATAAAATACTTCTTTCCTTATTTAACCAATCATTGACTCTCCCCAGTAAAATAACTTATACAAAGAAAATAATACATATTTCAAATGAACTTATTTCATATTACATATCTTTTGAGAGATGTTTACCTTTAGTAGCTCATTTCAGTTCAAAGAAAGAACTAATTTCTCTCAGCCCAAAATTTATATAGGACACTGTACTTGCAATTATGAGCTCTTGATTGATATCCACTGATAATAGTTCCAGCTTCCCTGCTGCTAGCCCCAGTGTGAAAAGTTGATTGATGAACATCTTCAGGATATGGCAGATATCTAAAACAACTGTTTTCCATAACTGCATTCTTTGTTGCTTAGTAGAACCGTGCACTTTTCCACCCATTGTCCTGTGTAGAGTTGGTCAAATTTAAGGACACAGTTTATTTTAATATTTTGATTATTCTTTTCATTTTGTTAGTATTTGGTCATTTCTATTGATCTATCTTTAAGCTTATTAATCATTTCTGCTAGAGTCTTCAATTTGCTAATAAACAGCTGACACATTTCTCATTTCAAATAAACTATATTGGTTCCAAACTTTCTATTTTTAAAAAGTTCCCATTTTCCTAGTGATATTCCTTGTATTAAAATTGACCCAGAAGTGTTTTCAAGATAGGAGTAATATAAAAATTTACTCAAATCAAGGTTTAACATTTTCTGTAAACACAGAGTCAGATAAAAATTTAGATTTGGGTGTATATGTAACTTATGCTACATAATCTTCCAGTCACCAACCATTAGGAAAATAAAAAAGCATTCCTATGTCACTTAACCTATAAAGTGGTCATAGCTTACAAGCTATAATTTTCCAATTCTCCTTAAATCCTTCAACAGTTTTAGATCTGAGTTTTTATTGGGATAATCTTTCTTTTGGAATTCTTTTCATGTATGTCCTATAGGTTGGATTGTCACATAAATTGGTTATTCTGTGTTCCGATTTTGTTCTTAGATTTGAATGACTAAGAGAAAAAGGACTACTGTCAACAGTACTTCTAATTTCATAATATTTAAGTAAACATGCAAATTTTGGAAAAAAATCAGCCAGTAGGCATTGATTAAGCATCTCTTACATCATTTTCCAAACTTTGACAAACATTATATTTGCAAAGGGAATCTGGTCATAAGAATGAATGTACTGCTTCAGAAACTACTGCAGTTGCTGTAAGAATATCTTTCAGAACATTGTCTTTTGATTACATTTAGTCTCATATAATTTTCCATACTGAGAAAAGTTTTATTCTCTTTTATGAATGAATAATTTCCTGCCAAAAAAGTGATGATGCCTGTGGGTCACCAAGAACTTTTAAAAGGAAAATCAACAGCATCCTGTGAGAACAGTGGCACCCTAGATCAAGAGGTATCCCTGGAGCCATATATCAGCAATAGAAGCCTCAGTGGACTTCCAGATGATGAGCTGCAGGAAAAGAAAAGGATCACACTACCAGTAATCTCATGGCTCCAATGTGGTGGCGGGGGAAGAAGAGATCCAGTGGACCAGTGCACATAAGCAAGTTCAGGCCTTGTCACAAATGCAGTAAGGCCCTTTGTAATCAGGTTCCCCTGTATCATAATGCAATACATTTGAATAAGACCTTTTATTCAATAAAAAGCCACAGTTTACCTAAGTAGAAAATTCAAAGTTCTATTTAATAATGACATGAAATAGGATAATTGCTTAGAGAAATTTATGATGCATTTTTATTATTGCTTCTTTTGCTGTGTTCTTTGCTTTATGAGACAATTGCATAAGCAGAAAGGAAAGTTGTCACTGCTTACAGTCATGCTAAGTGGGATTATATCTAGCATTTAAGTAATGGGATCAGATGCCACAGCAAAAGGAATCACTTTTACTAGTTTTCCAAATGTTTTTCTGTGTCTTCTTCATTATGACCATGGAAGAATACAATTTTTACACAAAGCTATTTGTAAGTAGCCACAACCAGCACATTTAAAACTGCTGTGGGCTACTGCACTGGCTTAAAACTATAAATGCTAACTTTATTATTTAATCATTTTAGTTGTTGCTATTTTGACCAAGACCAATTGTTTTAGGTTTGCAGTTGTGCAATAATCATGTATACATATCACAAAACTGGGAGAAAAGTAGATTTTACTGAAGGATGAATATCACACTTCTCAAACTATGTGGAGGAATACAGTGATACTGTAATATTTTGTGAGCAAAACTTTGAAGTCACATCTGCGCATTATTTTTCATTGTATTGTTTATTAGTGAATAGTTATATTTATTTGATTTTTGTAATCCAAGCCAAATTATTTACAGCACATTCATTTAATCCTCAACATATCACTCTAAATCATCAAAGACATGAAACTGCTCCATGCTGTCTCTTTACAATTCAGCATAACCAAAACTTCTGGGCATTAACTCTCTGTAAGCTTCTTTATATGCCATCTTACAGAGAGAGAGAGACAGAGACAGAGAGAGAGGGAGAGAAAGAGAGAGAGAGAGAGAGAGAGAGAGAGAGAGAGAGAGAGAAAGTATGTGTGTGACAGAGAGACAGACAGAGAGAGAGACAGGAACAGAAACACACAGAGAAAGCAAGGAAGGAAATGAGAGGAGAAATTTGCATTAGAAGTGAACTTTTAAAAGGAAAATCAACAGCATTCCTTGAGAGCAGTGGCACCCTAGATCAAGAATTTATGGAACTTGATATAACTTCAATTCACACATCTCCTAACTCATTGTTCTAAAGAAAAGTCCATGAGTTGATACTCAGCTATTATATCACATGGAACTTTCATTCTTTTAAGTTTTGATTTTTTTGAGACATTAATAGACAATTGTCTTAAAAATAAAGCAAAGTATCTCTGCAGGTTAAATAAATGAAAAAAGAATATACAAAATGACATCTAAAATGCTTATCACCTTAGACAAAGCAGGTCTTAAAATGAGTGTCCATGATGGTAATCAATTGCATAGATTAGCCCTCTACATATAACAAAGCAGATTCAGCATTATTTAATCTGATTTTATTAAGCAGATGATAGGATACTTCAAAAGGTCTGGAAAGATGAACAATGTCTTATTTCCTTATATCTGCTTTTACTGAAGAATTTTGCTCATCAAAAGTGAACAACCAATACAAACTGAAAACACAAAGAAAATATTTTGTAATTTTAAATATATCTTTTTTATTTTATTTCATACATTTCTTCAGGAAGAGCTTAGTGTAAAATTTTTAAGAGGAAAGAAAACAATAGAAACAGAGCTTTGTAAATGGAGGGGGGGAAAGATTGGAGAGGAGAAATGGGAAAAAATGACTTTCTGTGAAGGATGTAATCATTACCTATGACAAAAATGTACCAATAAAATTAAGTTTTTAAAAAGAATGTTTATTCACCTACATTTTCCCAAGCTGATATAAAGGTTTAATCTTTAAAGTCAAAAATGAAAATGCCCTAAATACAAAACTCTGTGTCTATAAATTCCTCAGCTTCATATCTGCTCTGAAATCCCAAACTTCTACATTGAACTTTTGCCTTGAGGGCCTTGTACTCTTCATTCACTTTAAATGTTCAACTATGCATGGAGTCTTCACTAAGTTTATGTTTATTTTTAATGTTTCTATTTCAAATTTTAGTAAAGCAATGCTAACCTTTCATGGGGTAACATTACCACATAATCCCAAACACCAAACAAGTATTGTTCTTAAAATCTTATTAATTTTGAATATTTTATGTAAATTCATCTGTCAATAATAAAAAATACTGAATTAAGAAATAGTATTTTAAATACTATTTTATTTAATACTATTTAAATACTATTTTAAATACTATTTCTTAATAGTATTTTGATATAATTATATATAGGATATAAAAAAGTGAAGTTAAATAAGCTTGATTTCTCAATTCTTTGTCCTAAAAGTAAGCCAGTGAACAACATTTATCTTTTTTAAAAAAATTCACCTCTGGGAAATCACATGAGAGCAGAATATCATTTGAAATACAGTTTACTTGGCATTAAAATTTACTGCTGAACTTTTTTAGTAATTGAGATGAATCAGAAGGAGTTGCTAAGACTGCTGATGTCTCCTGAGAGGTGCTCAGGTCATGACCCAGGCATCCAGAGGCTGCTCACACCTGAGACCAAATCTCCAAGGGCCCCTTCCAGCGTGGAAGTTGGGGCAATGCAGGGTGTCACTGTAGTGGCCAAGAGTGTCAGTGGTACCCAAGAGAGGCCCAGGGCACCAAGTGAGTTTCAGGAAAGATCTGAGCCAGGCATTTGTAGTTGAGATACCACACAGTAATTGAAGCAATTTTGAAACATCAAAGCAGTTGGTTTTAAACAACATCCAGCAGGTAATGGAATGAAAATGTCATTCATTTTTAAAATTTGAAGTGAATGACAATTGAAAATTTTCATGGAGTTGAAGCAAATTTTGTATGCTACTTAATTCTGTGACAGATTCAATCCCCAAATTAGGTGAATACAGGGTTTTAAGATTCTTCTTACCTGATGTAACATGAGGGTGACTAAATACTTTATAATTTGAAATACAATTTACAGGTACAAAATGTATATTGCTAGGACCTGCTAGATTTGGAATTCAAATCCAAGTATTCGAAGGCCATTACAACTGCATGAACATAGTATGACACTCTGCCAGATATACTTTTTAAAAAATTTTTATTTTAAGGGGGGTAAAATTAAACAAAACTAAACAGAACAAAACAGATCATAAGAAAACAATGTAAGAGACAAAGATTTCAAAGCAAAAAAACTGGAGATCTTCACTATCTATCACATTGTCTCTTGTTTTCTTCTACATAGCCATCCATATCTTTCCACACAATGAGTTCATACAAAACAAAATAGTATAGAACTGATCAGAACAGGATGATGAAAGCATTTTCAGTCTTCAAGACAAGACAATGGGGAAGCCAACAATGGCTGCCATAGTGCCTCTCATTCTCTTCAAAATAGTTGTCCATACCTTCACATATGTTGAAATTAAAGAAGACAAAACAGACTAAATCACTCAGAACAAAGAATAATAGTATTGCTGGATTTCACATGATGACACTATGGAATCAGCACTGGGTGCCTTAGTGTCTCTTTTTCTTCAAAGTAGCTGTTCATTTCATCATACATTACATAATTGATTTTCATAAACTGTTTAGAAGTTCTACACATGCATGAGTCTTTACATGTATACCTATCTTTTCTGTATTACAGGGAAAAACAAAACAAAACAAAACAAATTCCTAGAAAAACACAAAATGAAAAAGACATATAAATAACAATAACAAAGATCCCAGAACACTGACAATATAGGCCTTCAAAACAAGATGGTATGAGCATAACTAGGGTTGTTATTTTATGTAATGATCTTCAAGAGTTTCTCAGATTACCGTACAATAATATGCACAATTGTTCCAATCCTATGAATGTTAACTATTTTGTTCCAAGAATTTATAGAGTTTGTAACACAATCATCTTAGCTATCCTAAGTGTGTTTATATAATTTTAGATATTTTTTCTTTTCTCTTCCTTTTTCTTTTTCTTCATTTTCTCTGAGATATTATTTTTCTCCTTTAAGAAGATACTTCTTTCCCTGTGTTTTTTGAGTTTTTTGTATCTTATGTAACCTTACTATTTCTTACACTACGGAGACCATATGGTACTTACACATGTGAGTTTGATTTATTTCAGTTATAGGTATGGTCTCAAGTTGCATTCATTTACTTATAAATATCTCAGTGTGATCCCTCTTTATAGTAGAGTAGTACTCCATTGTGTAAAAGTAGCACATCTTTTTATCCATTCCTCAGTTGATGGGCATTTATGTTGTTTCCAAGATCTGGCTATCACAAATTGTGCTGCTATAAACTGGGGTGCACATATATCACTGTGTTATGATGTTTTCAGTTCTTCTAGGAATAGCTGGATCAAATGGGATCTCCAATCCCAGCTTTTTGAGGAATTTCCAGACTGACTACCACAGTGGTTGTACCAGTCTATACTCCCATCAACAGTGCAGAACAGTTCCTTTTGCACCACAGTCTCTTCACCATTTGTTTTTGGTAGTTTTCTTTTCCTTGGCCATTCTTTCTGAAGTGAGATGGAACTTCAGTGCTGTTTTAATTTGCATTTCTCTAATGACCAATGATGCTGAACATTTTTTCATTTATTTATTTGCCATTCATATTTCTTCATCTGAGAACTGTGTACTCATGTCAGATGCCCATTTTTGGAATGGGTCTTTGAATTTTGGGGATCTGATTTTTTTTTAAATTCTTTACATGTTCTGTACAGAAGTTCTTTGTCTGAGGGACAGTTGGCTAAGATTTTTTCCCAATTTGTGTGTTGTCTTTTTAAATTGCAGGAGATTTCTTTCAACATGCAAAAACTTTTTAATAGGACATGATCCCAGTTGTTGATTATGTGAAGTATTTCACGTGCAGTTGGATTCTTGTTCATGAATTCTCTACTTACCCCAATGTCTTCAAGATTTCTGTCTACTTTGTATACTAAGACAAGGTGTAGGGGCTGGGATGATGTTTTGTTTGCTTGCTTTTTAAACTTCATTTTTCAAGAAACTGTTATTCTCTTGCAGATGCATTCTTTGTCTCTCTCATCATTCACTATCATGTAGTTAATGTGTAGTTTTCCAACTTACTAAGGTAAATTGTGATGTATGCTAGTAATATAAACTATGATATACACACTACTGCTACATAGAAAAGCCTAGAAAACAAATTTATATTATCTATTTCCCTGCGCTTACAGCCGTGTCTCATTTTACCAAGGCCAAATTATTGGCCTTGATTAACTTATGCATCTAAACTTTCTGTTTAGTAACTATGTTGTGTCACTAATTCTTAAAAAATACACAATTGTATTTGTAATTCATTTCTTATATGAAAATAAATTCCAGATTTATTTTTTAAAATTTTAAAATAAATTTTAAAAGTCTTTTTAAACAGAGTGGAAACATTAAATTAAAAAGTAAAAGAGAAGTTCTTTGAAAACTGAGCATGCTGAAAATGAAGAATTTTTATTACAAAAATGTTCTACTTTAAATATAAAAGCATAAATGAGATACAAATTTCTGAAAATCCATATAATACTTACAGAAAGAGATAAATATTTTATTTAGAAATTAAATAAGAAAGAGAAAATAAACCAATAGAGAAATGGACCATAGATATAAGCACTTTCATACATACACACAAAAATCTATATTTGGATTTTATAGAAAAATATTGAAGTTTACTAATAGAATATAAACTGTCTGTCATTTTATTCAAAAATATAAGTATAGCAATGAGAGTTTTTTTAATTTATGAAACTGACAAATAAAACCTTCAAAATGTTTAAAGATTTTATAGGGATAGCAAAATATCTTTTATAAGGTAACTGGGAAATATATATCAGATGTTTAATCACTTATATTTTGACACATAATTTTCTATATTAAGAATACACAATTTGGATAAACCAGCAATAGTATACAAAGTATGTCATTGCATATGTGCACTGTTGAATAAATTATGAGTTGTTAAAAGTAACAATCCTTGGCCTAAAAAATGAATGCCATAAAGTTTTCCAAGATAAATTAGGTGAAAACTCAAGGTACAACATAATTTGTGTTCATGATACCTTCTGTATAAGTGAAGTTGAGTGCATGTATATATATTTGTATGTATGCAAATGGAGGCATTATTTGGAGAATATGCAAATTTTCTCAGCTAATTCAAGAAATTTTATATTTTCTATTAATGAACTACTGAAAGAACCCTATGGGCAGTGTTCCCCAACAATTTGGGCATGAGGAGTGGGTTTCATGGAAGGTAATTTTTCCACTGACCAGTTTGGAGTGGACAATTTCAGGATGATTCAAGTGCATTACATTTATTGTGCACCTTATTTCTGTTACTATATTGTAATGTAGGGACTTCTGTCCTGCAGCAGCCTAACCTAGCATCACTGCCTCAGCTCCACCTTAGGTCATTAGACACTACATTCTCTTAAGGAGTATGAAACCTAGATGCTTCACATGCACAGTTCACTGTAGCTGCATTAAATACAATGCAGCTGCTCATCTGAGAGAAGGCAGATCTCAGGGGCTAATTCCAGCAGTGAGGAGTGGCTATAAATATAAATGAAGCTTCATTCATTTTTCCATCACTCACCTCTTGCTGTACAGCCCAGTACCTACCACAACACGGACCAGTACAAGTCTGACCCAGGAGTTAGGGACTCCTGATGTAGAGCACATCATTCAAGAATTCGTAGGAAGTTGTAGAGCTTCGGCTTTAACCCTGAGTGAACCAACAATTGCTGAGAGATTGTGACTTGAAAAGTGACCTGATGAAGATTAGGAATCCCTCTGCTCCTATGCTGCAATACTTTGCAAGCAATGTTGAGGGAAAGAGAATAGGAACTTGATGAGAAGGCTATTGCACCACCCAGATGAAAGGTGTTAGTAAAGGGACAGGGTGATAACAGTATAAGTTGTCAGAATATAGATGTATTTTGAAAGCAGAATGGAAAAACCCAAAGATCAAGATCAAAAAGATACAGGATGCAGAGTAAATGAGAAGTCAAGGACAACCGCAAGGACCTGTGACCCAGAAGAATATTTGTATGGAGCAGGACAGGTGTCTGGGTGTTTTTTGTTTGTTTTGATTGACTTGGAGACTTGTCACAAGATCACTTATTAAGATTCTAATTTTGAAATCTTCTGTAATAACCCAACTAAGATTGTGATAAAGTACAAAATTTGAGAGTTCTTAAGAAGACATATATTCGGAGTGCTTGATACTTGGAATTTCCCTAAACTGAATATGAGCCCCAAGGAAGTAAGTGAGGAGACAGAGCCTGGGGCTGTCCAGCACTGAAAGATCCCCAGGTCCTTCCTCAATCTGTTTGATCAGTGCATAGTGACACTTTGCATTCCTTCCACCTCAAAACTTTTCATCTGGAATAGGCTCACAACCAACAATCCCCTACCATCATGCCACCTCAGAAAAAGCCAGCTCTTCATCATTGTAACAAATACTTGAAGTCTTCAAGTTATCACTAGAAAAGTGTTTATTTGGGTTTTTTAAATGGTTTTGAAGTTTCTAAGGCACTGTCAATTGGGCCCTTGTTTTCAGGTCTGTGAAGACATAGTATAACCTGGTGAGGTTACATAGAATAAACAAGCTATTCATTGTATGGCCCAGTGAAGTTAAAAAAAAAGTGGATAGCTTCAGTTCCTACTCTGTGCTTCAAAGTCCTGTCCATAATGACTAGAAGACCTTTTTGTACTATCTCTACCTGCCTAGTGCACTAAAAGTTTGGGCAGGCAGGAGTACCTGTCTGTAAGCAGCCAGACAAAGCAGGTTTACAGCACCAGTGTGATCTGTGACCCAGCCTCAAACCAGCACCTGTGATCTTCATGCAGAAAGAATCCAAAGGAACTTATGAAACCCTTCCATATCCTCCTGCAGAAGCCAGAAGTCTGCCTTCCCCTTTAGACACAAAGGATTTTTCTTATGTCTCCATAATAAAGGAAATTAAATTTTATTATCTATTAGCACATAGCAGTGTCTTAGAGCACATACTAGCCATTAGTTGATTAGTTGATAGTTTTAGTAGTAAACCACAAAATAAAAGTATGTATCAGAACCATTATACAACTTCACTAACATGAATTTTACTCCCAATTAATTTCTAACTTGCTTTATAGTGTTTTTTATAAACATAACTGCCATTCAAAATCTTCCTTTTCAGTATATTGGCACATGTGAAAGAAAAAACTCAGAAGTTTGAATTTAGGTCATTATCTTGAGCACACTTGATTTGGTACAACCAATAGACTAATGAATAATTGAAGAAAGTTATTATTTTTCTGCAGGATATATCAAGATCCCTTTTCTAGCCATTGTCTAAATTCATGTAATTAATGGATATTTGCAACTAACAAAAACTAGGTTTATAAGAGAGAACACTAACTATTAAATATGGATTCTTATTTTTCATTACTAAATCAATATCCATAAAGCATTGAAATATTTTTCACATTTTGCTGCCCTTGAATTGACAATGTTGTTCACAGCTCTGTAAAAACATGACACTTTTTGACATTTGTAGAAATAGCAATTACCCATAGTAAGGAACATGAAAAGGCTCCAGTAAGCCTGTCTTGCTTTTAACTATGCCCAATGACATGATCAAAATTGCTTTAGAAACATAGTTACTCAAGTGAATAACTATTAGAGTAATAAACCCAAGCAGGGAAATTCATCTTTGCTGAACCAAGTAGCTAAACAATATGCTGGCATCATTGCATCATTGCAGCTCTATAGAGCATGCATTTATCTTAAAATACAGCAAAACAAGTAGAAAATACATCTTTCAAAATTTTGCCTTACTGTTCCACAGTGTCCTTTTCTGAGACTTATAATATATAAGTAGAGAGTTAGCTACATACAAATAACACTTTTAATTCCATGTAACCTTTGATCCTCTGTAATATTTTGCTTTCAATAAATGTGGATTCTTTTACTTTGAAAATACATATCCAAGTTCTACAGTTCAGCTTCTGCTACAATATTCAAGGCAAGTTTTGCCTTTTATCTTCTCTCTGAATTTTTTCTAATGTGATAAATAATCAAAATATTTCCTTCTATTTCATTCTTTATGTATCAGTCTCTCTACTAGAGAAGCAGATTAACACAAGATATATAACTGTATAAGAAATTACAAGATTGCCTTACAATGGTCAGCCACAAAGTTGAATAAGGGAGCATGCAGAGGGTGTCTGCATACTAGAAGCTGAAGGGTCCAGCCCAAGGGCTGGAACTTACTGCAGTGTCCTGTGAAAGTCTGTATAAGGAGCTTGATGGGCCTATGATGGAACACTGAAGAATCTATGATGGAAGGCTGTAGAGTCTACAATGAAGGCTGAAGAGTCCCAGGCCAAAGCCGAACAGTCTGTGCCAGAAGCCAGATGACATCAAAGCTGAAGGCAAGGATTGGAGCTCCTCTAAAGAACCAGCCATCAGTCCCTCCTTGTTTGCCTTTTATGATACACAGGCTGCTCCCCTGGGGTGGGTCTAGCACTCACACCATCTTCCTGCCCTCCTCTTGCACAGGATGACAATGTTACAAACTAGGGACACTGGCCCTCTCCTGAATCACTCAGTTAAAGTTCCAGCCTTTTCAAATTGACACAGTGAACAATATCCTAGAACAGCAACTGCTTGATCTCTACAACCTAGGATGTAGAGCTGCAGAGTCACTAGTTAAGCTTCTAAAACTCTCAAATTGGCACAATATATAATCCATAACAACTTAATATTAAAAAAAATACTCAACTATATCTCAAACATACACAGGGATATTACAAAATGAAACCATAGATACACACATGCAGAGCATATAGTCTGATTTTCACAAAAATAAAAGATATTGGCCTGAGGGGTGTCCCAGTGCCCCAGGGAGAGTTGGAGACATACGTCCCTGGTGTTTGAGTTTCTGGGGAGCTACCAGGGACACTGGACCAGGGCCATCAGATTCCAGGGCCTCAGTCCACAATGCCCAGTGGCCTTCTTTAAGTTCAGGAGGCAGAGACCATGCAGGAGGACTCCAGGCCCATTTGGGCTGGCCTGGGGAGAGCTTAAGACCAGCACTTCCAGTGGTTCAGTTCATATACACCTCCCTAGGACAGGGGATAGTGCCCAGGGGATTCTGCTGGCCCCAGGTCTCCATGCCCAGATTCTGGCTCTCAATTTAGGGAGCCAAGAGCCTGCAGGGGAGTTGGGACTGCACGGGGTGAGCCCCAGTGCCCTGGGGAGACCTGCGCTCCTGGCATTTGAGTTTCTGGGGAGCTATCAGGGATATTGGACTGGGCCCAGCAGATTCTAGGGTCTCAGTCTAGCATGCTCAGTGGCCTTCTTTCAGTTCAGGAGGTGGAGACCATGCAGGAGGACTCTAGGCCCTTTTGGGCTGGCCTGGAGAGAGCTCAAGACGAGGACTGCCAGCAGTTGAGTTCATATCCACACCCCTAGGACAGGGGATTGTGCCCAGGGGGTTCTGCTGGCCCCAGTTATTGATGTACAGATTCTGCCTCTCAATCTAGTGAGCCAAAAGCCTGGAGGAAAGCTGAGATTGCTCCAGTAGCTGAGGGTGCAGGAGGTAATTCACCACACACCCAGAGGAAACTTTGGAACACCACTCAAACCAAGGAAATAAAAATGACAAAAGAAAAGACCAAAAGGCAGGCTCAAATATCTAGCCCATCCCAAGAAAGCCTAGGATCCATGTATGTAGAAGAAAATTGAAGCCATACACCTGAAAGGACTGGAATGATATCGACAGAAATAAAGTAGCAACTAGGGGAAGCTATGGAGAAACTCAAATCAGAAATAATTGCCCAGGTAAAAGAAGAAATGATAAAAGTAGTGAAAGAAATAGTGAATACATCTAGTGAAAACACAGCTAAAAAATTAGAGAAACAAAGCAAACAGATAGAATCCCTGAATGAACACTCTAAGAAACAAACAGAATGCATGAAGCAGATTCAAAGAGATATACAGGCAATCAAATATTCTACTGAAAGTTGCCAAAATTGCCTGAACAAGACTGAATATAGAATTTCAGACCTTGAAGATAAGATCACAGATAGTGAACAGGAAAGGAAAGATCTTTTAAAAATAACAAAGAATCAGGAAATAACAATTCAACAGCTGCAAGATGATGCAAAGAAAAACAACATAAGATTAATAGAGATAAATGAAAAAGAAGACGACAGTCCAAATGATATCAAGAGGCTATTTACAAAAGTAAGAGCTGAAAATTTCTCAAACATGAGAATGGAAACTGACATTTAGATTAGTGAAGCATATAGAAATCCAAATACCCATAATCAAAATAAAACTACACTCAGACACATAATAATCACCATCCCAGAAATCCACCATAAGAACAGAATACTAAAAGCTGTTAGAAAGAAAAGACAGGAAAGAAAAGAAAAAAAGGAAAACCTATCAGAATTACAACAAACTTCTCAACACAAACAATGAATTCAAGAAGAGGATAGACTAAAGTATTTCAGATCCTAAAGGAAAACCACTTCCAACCTAGACTGACATACCCTGCAAAAC
>PVJX010006146.1:69983-80035 GCA_004027295.1 Dolichotis patagonum
TTCAAACCAAGAATGTTCCAAAGAGATAAAGAAGGTCACTACATACTAGCTAGGGGAAAACTTCAAAAGGAAGAGATAACAATCTTAAATATATGTGAACCAAATTCCATAGCACCCAGATATACAAAGCAAATACTAACAGAAATGAAAAATCAGATAAGCAATAACACAATTATAACAGAAGATTTTAAAACACCATTGACACAAAGGGACAGATCTACTAGACAGAAAATCAGCAAAGAAATAACAGAACTCAATCACACCTGTGAACAAATGGACTTGATAGACATATATAGAGTTTTCCATTCAAAAACATCAGAATATACCTTCTTCTCAGCAGTACATGGGACATTTTCTAAAATATACCATATACTAGCACACAGAACATGTTTAAGAAAATGCAAAAGAATTGAAATTATTCCATGCATGTTATCAGATCATAGGGCCAGGAAAATAGAAATTAATGATAAAAGCAAATGCAAAAACCAAACAAACACATGGAAATGGAGTAATAAACTCTTAAGCAATAAGTGGGTCATGAAAGAAATTAAAGAAGAAATTAAACAATATCTACAAGCAAATGAAAATACAAACACAACTTACCAGAATTTGTGGGATGCAATGAAAGCAGACCTCAGATGAAAATTTATTGCACTGAGTTTCTACTAAAGGAAGATAGAATGAACACAAATAAACAGCCTGATGCTACAACTAAATCATCTAGAAAAAGAAGAGCAAGATGAGCTGAAAGTCAAAAGAAGGGAGGAAATTATAAAGATCAGAGCTGAAATTAGTGCAATAGAGACAAAGTTAACAATTCAAAGAATCAATGAATCAAAGAGTTGGTTCTTTGAAAGAATAAATAAAATTGATAAGCCCCTTGCTAACCTTATTATAAAAAGGAAAGAAAAAACTCAAATTCATGCAATAAGGAATGAAAATGGTTCAATTACTACAGACTCAGTGGAAATACAGATCATCAACACCTATTTCAAAAACCTCTACTCTCATAGGTTCGATAACACAGAAGAAATGTACAGATTCCTAGATACATATGAACTACCAAAGCTAAATCAGGAAGATGTAATACTGCTCAATAACACAATTTCTATTAATGAAATTGAAAATGTAATTAATTCCTTTTGAACAAAAAAGAGCCCAGGCCCAGATGGATTCACTGTGGAATTCTACAAGAAATATGAAGAACACTTAATTCCAACACTCCTCAAAATCTTCAATTAAATTGAAAGGGAAGCAATTCTTCCTAAGTCAGTCCTGGAAGCAAATATTACTCTAGTACCAAAACCTGAGAAAGACCCAACTAAAAAGGAGAACTGTAGGCCAATCTCTCTAATGAACATAGGTGCAAAATTCTCAATAAAATATTAGCAAACAGGATGCAGCAAATCATCAAGAAGATTATACACCACGACAAAGTGGGATTCATCCCAGGAATGCAGGGATAGTTCAACTTATGTAAATCAATAAATATAATCCACCATATCAATAGAGCCGAAGGTAAGAACCACATGACCATATCTATAGATGCAGAAAAAGCTTTTGATAAGGTCCAACATTCATTCATGATAAGAACCTTATAGAGAATTGGAACAAATTGTCATTACCTCACTATGATGAAGGCCATCTATGACAAACCAGCAGCCAGCATCATATTAAATGCCCAAAAACTAAAAGTCTTTACTTTAACTCAGGCAAAAGACAAGGCTGTCCCCTGTCACCAATCCCATTCAACATAGTACTGGAAATACTAGCCAAAGTAAGAAGACAAGAGAGAGAAATAAAAGGAGTAAAGATAGGAAAAGAGGAAGTTAAATTATCATTATTTGCAGATGACATGATACTTTACATAGAAGACCCCCAAAACTCCATTGAAAAACCCCTAGATATAATAAATAAATTCAGCAATGTAGCTGGATACAAAGTTAATACTCAAAAATCAATAGCAGTCCTAAACACTAACAACAAAAATGCTGAGAGAGAAATAAAAGAAACCACACCCTTCACACTAGAATCCAAAAAATTAAATACTTAGGAATTAACCACACGAAAGAAAGTAAAAGAGCTATACAAGGAAAATTATAATACCCTGAAAAAGGAATTGAAGAGGATCTCAGAAATAAAAAGATATCCCCTGTTCATGGATAGGAAGAACAAACATTGTGAAAATGGCCATTCTCCCAAAATTACTATACAGATTCAATGCAATCCCAGTCAAAATACCACTAACATACCTCATAGATCTAGAGAAATCACTCCTAAAATTTATCTGGAACCAGAAGAGACCTAGAAAGCAAAGGCAATTCTAAGCAGCAAAGGAAAGGCAGGAGGCATCACAATCCTTGACTTGAAGTTATACTACAAAGCTACTGTAGTAAAATCAACATGGTACTGGAAGATCAATGGAATAGATTGGAAGATACAACCACAACCACAAACTCACTAAATCACCTTATCTTTGATAAAGGGGCCAAACATGTTTGCTGGAAGAATGACAGTCTCTTCAAAAAATGGTGCTGGAAAAATTGGCTATCCATATGCAGAAGACTAAAACTGGATCCTTGCCTATCACCATGTACTAAACTAAAATCTAAGTGGATAAGAGATCTGAATCTTAAAACAGAAACACTAAATCTGTTGGAAGACAAAATCAGTAAAAACCTTGAAGATATAGGGGTAGGTAGAGAATTCATGAACAAGAATCAAACTGCACGGGAAATACTTCCCAGAATCAATAACTGGGACCATATCTTATTAAAGAGTTTCTGCATGTCAAAAGACATCTCCAGCAGAGTGAAAAGAAAACCCACAAATTGGGAAAAAAATCTTAACGGATTGTCCCTCAGACAAAGGACTTCTGTCTAGAACTTATAAAGAATTAAAAAAAGTCAGACCCTTGCATTTCAAAGTCTCAATCAAAAAATGGGCATCTGAAATGAATACACAGTTCTCAGATGAAGAAATACGAATGGCAAATAAATACATGAAAAAATGTTGGGGAAGTCCAAAGATGGCAGACTGGTAGGTAGCAGGAGAGGGACCCTCTCTGAGAGAGACAGCTGAAATGCCAGAACAGAACACCCTGGAGAGACCCAAACTGAGAGAGATGGACTCTCACAACCCAGCAACAAACTAAAGTGCAAAAAACCACTCAAATATAAGGTCCAGGGGCTACCATTAGAGAAGCTAAGATCAGGGAGCACAGCGCCCTCCTTGAGCTGCCTGAATTCCTGCCTGACAGCACCTTGACCAACCGATCTGCGCCGAAGTGACTGGGTTGAGCTACCAGAGCGTGGAGCTGAACAGAGCCCAGAAGTGGCTCTGCATGCGACCCACCCAGAGGCACCGTGAATTCAAACCGCAGCTTCCTTGAAGTCAAAGGTCGGGAGCCCAGTAGTTTGTGGGGACAGGCATCAACATGTGGTGAGTGATGGTAATAAGACCCTCCCATGGGAAAGGGGAAACTGACTGGACGACATGTTGGATTTGGGCAGGAAAACCCTAACTCCATAAGGAAGTGGCTTCAGTTGGTTGCTTCCCTCGTTGAGCAGATTGGTGGAATCTGTTGGACTGGGCCATGCCCCTGGCTGGGACCGAGTGAGTCCCTACAAATTAATTCCCTGAGCTCGGCGCACACTAATGCAGTGAAGGCCTGGAAAGGTTGACTGGGCCACAGGGGAGGAACCAGCACACACTGACTATGTTTGAACTTTAATCTCTGATAGCCAACTGAAGAGGGCAAAAGCTCCTAGCCTGTGCACTCTTGAGGAGCCTTAACCAACAAGAAAAGGGTCTGGGAATTACACTGTACACTGGCATAGAAGGAACCAAAAACATGATGAAAGGGAGATATAAGAAAAAAACCCCAGCCCCCAACCCTGAGATCTTTGATCCAGGAGAGGTAAATATAAAAGAGATTGAGGGCAGCAAAAATGCAAATCAAACAGAGCATTAGCAGACATAAAGAGATATCTTTAGGACCTCTTAAGTGGGATCAAAACTGAAATATTAATTCAAATTAAACAAGATTAATATAGATAAGTAGATTAATAAAAGAAAGGCTGGGCACCGCTCAAGAAGACACAGACAGAAGAATGCAGGAACACAAAAGGGGAGAAACATTTAATGAAGAATACAGAAAAAAACTAGAATTCATGAAGCAGATTCAATGAGATTGTCAGGAAAATAACGACTCCATAGAAAGCTGGCAAAACTGCTTGAAAGAAACCAAAGATAGACTATCAAAAACTGAACACAAGCTTGCAATGTGTGATCATGAAAGGGAATATCTCTTAAAAATAACAAGGGAGCAGGCAGTAAAGATTCAAAGACTGGAAGATGACAAGAGGATCTATAACTTAAGAATAAAGCATGTGAATGAAGAAGCAGGAGTCAATACAGAGGAAATACCAAGGCGGTTCACAGAAATTATTAAGGAAAATTTCCCAAGCATAGAAAAAGGAAATGATATGCAGAAGTATGAAGCATTCAGAGCTCCAGCCATGTAAAACCAAAACAGAGCTACACCCAGACACATAATAATCAAGATCCCAGAAATTCAGTATAAGAATAGAATATTAAAAGCCATCAGAGGAAAGAAACAGATCACCTATAAAGGAAAACCCATCAGAATCATGGCAGACTTCTCAACACAGACCATTAGGTCAGGAAGAGCTTGTAGTGAAGTAATTTGAGTGCTGAAGGAGAACAATCTCCAGCCCAGATTGATGTATCCTGCAAAACTCTCTCTAGAAATTAATGGAGAAACAAGTTGCTTCCATGACAAAGAGGAACTAGGAGAATTTGTGACCACCAATCCAACCCTACAAAAAATACAGAAGGACATTTCAGAGAGAGAGAACAAGAATATGAGCATTTCAGGAACAGTGGCAGAGAGGCCTCAGTGAATGGGGCAGACAGTGGAGTGGAACAGAAAAATAGACAACCAACGGCAGAAAAATAGAATAGCAGAAATAAGGCAGAGAAGATTGTCAGTAATCTCTAGTATAGATGGCCTTGAAATATTAACAGAGAGAAACACATGCAGAGTAGATCAGGAGATAGGGTCCATTGAGATGCTCTCTATAGGGAGGCAGTGGGACCCAAAACAAGCAGTGCACCCTATGGGAGTGAAAGGGGAGGAACTGTCTAAAAAAAGGGAGGCAGAGGGTATTGTTAATTGGGTAACAAGATTTAAAATTTACATTATTCTCATCACTCTGCTTGGATGGATTATATGCTGTTCCAGTTTGTCTACTTATGCTAGACTTGACATGGTCAGCTATCCCAAAAATAAGTGGACATATTACGGTAATCACCCTTAATTTCCTATCAAGTTAATCTGAAGCACATTATAACTTATACTGTCTTATTATGACTGATCTTATTTGAATCTGGTTTGTTATATTTCTTCTTTGTATTGACTGATTTTATTCAAATCTCTTATGATTGATAGCATCAAGTCTAAGAGTATAGGCAACTTTGCTGAAGATCACAAGATTCACTAAGATACCCACTCTGGTTTGATTATTACTTGCTTTTGATATCTTATAATGTCTCCAATGTTTCATTTTTATTAATGTTGTTATATACTGCTGAGACATCATGGTAACCATTGTAGATAACCTAGTATTGCAGTTTTATGTGACTTATTTCCTCATGCTTTTCAAGCATTTGTTTTGTTTTATCTTGCTTTGTTTTGTTTTTACCTCTACATGTATATCTGTTTTACAGATATACATGTAGAAACTCATGCATGTGTAGAGCTTATAAACAGTTTATGAGAACCAAGTATACAACACATGTTGAAATGAACAACTGCTTTGAAGAAAAAGAGACACTACAGTACCCAGTGCTGATTCCATAATGTCATGATGTGAAATCCAGCAAAACTATCACTTTTTGTTCAAAGTGATTTTATCTTGCTTTGTCTTGTTTAAGTTCAACACACATGAAGGTATGGACAGCTGTTTTGAGGAGAATGAGAGACACTATGACAGCCATTCTTGGCTTCCCTAATGTCTGGTCTTGAAGACCTGAAATGCCCCTCTTGTCCTGCTCAGATCAATTCCATACTACGTTGTTTCATGTGAATTCCCTGTATGTGACAATATGGACAACTATTTGGAAGAAAACAAGAGTCAATATGACAGAGAGTGAATATCTCTGATTGTGTAGTTTTGAAATTTTTGTCTCTTACATTGCTTTCTTGTGATTTACTTTGATCTGTTTTGTTGTGTTTAATTTTACCCTTTTGATATAATTGCATGTATATTTGAGTGGGAAAGATGGATGAACATATTGCAGTTTTTATCAGATCGTGGAGCAGAACTATTAACAGTCTCACTGTTTGAATGTCTACAACATATGTTTTAACTTTGTAATTTTAACAACTATTTCGAAGAAGTCAGTATGTAATTTGTCAAGTAATAATTTCTTAGGTTTTGTTGTTGTTGTTTTCCTTTTTTCCTTGGAATTCTCTATTGTTGTTACCCTTTATTCTGTTTTGTTTTTTTATGTTTTGTTTTGTTTTGTTTTTTTCTCTTTAAATAAAAAAATAAAAAAAGTTCATCATCATTAGTCATTAGAGAAATACAAATTAAAACCACACTGAGATTCCATCTCACCCCAGAAAGAATGGCCTGGATAGAAAAACCTACCAACCACTTCTCGGCCTTTTGGCTAAGATCAAGTGTAGAAAAAACTACCAACAACAAGTGCTGGAGAGGCTGTGGGGAAAAAGGAACTCTTCTGCACTGTTGGTGGGAGTGTCGACTGGTGCAACCACTGTGGAGGTCAGTCTGGAGATTCCTCAAAAGCTGGGTTTGGAGGTCCCATTTCACCCAGCTATTCTGCTACTAGGCATATTCCCAGAAGAACTGAAAACATCATACCACAGTGATATATGTGCACCCATGTTTATAGCAGCACAATTTGTAATAGCCAGATCTTGGAAACAACCTAAGTGCCCATCAACTGAGGAATGGATAAAAAAGTTGTGGCACTTTTATACAATGGAGTACTACTCAGCTATAAAGAATGATCACATCAAGATGTTCATAAATAAATTTACAAGACTTGAGACCATACTCATAAGCAAAATAAACTAGACTCACATGTGTAAATACCGTATAGTCTCCCTAGTGTGAGAGCTGATAAGAGTGTATAAGATTTTATGTAAGTATGAGTCCCCATCTCATAGCTTTGAAACCTTTCAATGTTTTCATTCATCAGTTGGAATGGTTTTATTTTGTTTTGTTTGACTATATCATGCGTGATGGTATGAACAGCTGTTTTGAAGAGAACAAAACATTATGACAGAGAATGCTGATTTAATATCATCCTTCTTAGAAGTCCTACCATGCTTCTATTCTTCTACTACCACTGGTTCTATCACATTGTGTCTTTTTGGGATTTGAATATGTGTGATAGTATAAACAAAAAATTTTATCAAAAATGAGACATTATAGTACCCATTGATCCTTCTCTGCTATTTGGTTCAGAATGCCCTGTAATTCTTTCACTCTTTGAATGGTTTTATAATATTTTTTTATGTTTGATATTATTGTATTTGAAACTAAGCTCAACTATAGCAGAGAAAGAGATATTGTGATAGCTACTGTTAATGTCTTAATGTAAAGTACTGTGTTGCCTATATTGTTCTGTTCTGATCTGCTCTGTTGTGCCCTCTTTCGTTTTATTTTCTTTAAAATTAAAAAAAATTTTCAAAAGAGAATGCTTTTCTTTTCCATGTCTTTCTCTCCTCAAGTGACTACTATTGGTTTTTAGTTTCCAGAAGCCGAAATTCTAAAACACTATTCTCTGTCTGTCTCTTTCTTTGTCCCTCACACAGTAAATTAAATATCGGTTTTTATGCTCATAGACACTTTACAGCTATTGCTTTGAGGTTTACTACCAATTTATTCCTCTGCCATAAATATATAGTAATGGTTCTTTCCTCATATATTTCTCAATCCTGTGTGAGCAACCTTATTTATCTTTGTCAATATAATGGGTGAAAGATAGCATCTCATTGAAAAACTAGTTTATCTTTTTGAAATATAAATAAGATTAAGCATCTTCTCAAGAATTTGTGTTCATCTTTTTCTATGATCTCTTCAAAATATTTGTTTTTCCTACTGAGTTTTTGTTTTCTTAATAACTTGAAACAAATTAGCCTTTTTATCTGTCATATGTTTTGGAAATAACTTCCACATCTTGCAATTTGCATTTTGGCTTATGATTGCTGTATATATTCCATTCATTTAATGTAGTTTTGATTTTACTTTCTTAGTAATCTTTCTAAACTGATTGCTGTTAGTATACAGAAAGACAGATATGTTGTTTATTTTTAAATGAGCCATCTACTAATGTTTTTATTTTCAAAGTTTCAGAATAATTTTCTTTCAGAAATGTCTGTTATAAGAACATATATTTGGAGATGTACTTTCAAATCCAATCTATCTTTTTATTACATTAAATGTATTTGCTTATTGCATTGTACTTGTTATGAAACATTCCTGGCCTTAGTTTATTGTTATTCTGTATTTATTTCCTGCATTTTTTCTTTTGCATTTTTTCTTTTATTATGTTATGTGTAATTTGTATATGCTTTGTAATGAACTTGATGTTTTTACATTTTTTTCTGGTGACAAAATATATGCTTATATGGGGGAAAAAAAGTAAAAGAGCTATACAAGGAAAATTATAATAACCTGAAAAAGGAAATTGAAGAGGACCTCAGAAAATGGAAAGACATCCCTTGTTCATGGATAGCAGGAACAAACATTATAAAAATGGTCACTGTCCCAAAATTACTGTACAAATTCAATGCCATCCCAATCAAAATACCACTAACATACCTCATAGATCTAGAGAAATCACTCCTAAAATTCATCTAGAACCAGAAGAGACCTAGAATAGCAAAGGCAATTCTAAGCAGCAAAGGAAAGGCAGAAGGCATCACAATCCCTGACTTGAAATTATACTACAAAGCTACAGTAATAAAATCAACATGGTACTGGAATAAAAACAGACATGAAGATCAATGGAACAGATTGGAAGATACAACCACAACCACAAGCTCATTCAACCACCTTATCTTTGATAAAGGGGCCAAATATGCTTGCTGGAAGAACGACAGTCTCTTTAACAAATGGTGTTGGAAATACTGGCTATTCATACACAGAAGGCTAAACCTAGACCCATGCCTATCACCATATACTAAACTAAAATCTAAATGGATCAAATATCTAAATATTAAAACAGAAACACTAAATCTGTTGGAAGACAAAGTAGGCAAAAATCTCAAAGATATAGTGGTAGGTAGAGAATTCATGAACAAGAATCAAACCTCACAGGAAGTACTTCCCAAAATGAATAACTGGGACCATATCTCATTAAAGAATTTCTGCATGTCGAAAGAGATTTCCAGCAGAGTGAAAAGAAAACCCACAAATTGGGAAAAAATCTTAAGGGACTGTCCCTCAGACAAAGGACTTCTGTCTAGAATTTACAAAGAATTAAAAAAAATCAGATCCTCAAAATTCAAAGACCCAATTCAAAAATGGGCATCTGAAATGAATACACAGTTCTCAGATGAAGAAATATGAATGGCAAATACATGAAAAAATGTTTGTCTTCATTAGTCATGAGAGAAATGCAAATTAAAACCACACTGAGATTCCATCTCACCCCAGAAAGAATGGCCTGGATAGAAAAACCTACCAACCGCTTCTCGGCCTTTTGGCTAAGATCAAGTGTAGAAAAAACTACCAACAACAAGTTTTGGAGAGGCTGTGGGGAAAAAGGAACTCTTCTGCACTGTTGGTGGGATTGTAGACTGGTGCAACCACTGTGGAGGTCAGTCTGGAGATTCCTCAAAAAGCTGGGTATGGAAGTCCCATTTGACCCAGCTATTCCGCTTCTAGGCATATTTCCAGAAGAACTGAAAACATCGTACCACAGTGATTTATGTGCACCCATGTTTATAGCAGCACAATTTGTAATAGCCAGATCTTGGAAACAACCTAAGT
>PVJX010006147.1:0-79707 GCA_004027295.1 Dolichotis patagonum
AGGCTTTGGGTGCAATGACAGTTCCTCAAGATCCATGCAGGGACAAAAACTTCCCCCTCCAACAGAAACAGGAGACTTGTCCCTGGTCAGAATGAATTGTGGCACCAGTTCAAACAGCTGCTCTGTCCATGTAAAAACTGCACTTCGAGGCTGACGCCTGGCTTCTTTGGGGCCATAAGCTCTTTTTACTGGCCCACTCCTCCCCTGAGGAGTGCGTCCTGACTAAGAAACCCATGTTTTCACATTCCTTCTGTGTGCCTTGCTCCATCCTTTGTTTAGAAAACCAAGAAGTCATCACCAGCCTGGAGAGTAGGACCATCTGAAACACTGGGAGACAGACATTCAGAGAGGGGAGCAGTGCTTTGTGATTTTGACCTGTCTGTCCACCTGTAAAATGACCGTGTTGGACAGGATGATTTTTGATGGGCTGCCCACACTTTCTCCCCAGTGATGTGCATGTTTTATATCTACAAATGTCTACAGGGATCCTGCATTGGATAATGCTAGTGGAAGCTGGATTACTGCAAGACCCCTAGCATGGTGGGGTGATTTGGGTCCAAGATATGAAACCAACCTTGTTCAATCCCTGGCTTGGCTCTGCTCTAGCTGAGCCCTGGGTAAAGTCACTTGGTCTGACTGGTTCTTAGTTTCCTTCTCATATGCAAAATGGGTCATCATCCTTTTCCTGCCCCCCTCTTCCCCCAATCTGATGTAAGCATCAAGTAGGAGAGTGGATATGGATAGGATGACCGCTCTAGATCTGTCAGTTATGTAAATAGTATTTTGATTGGAATTGTATTACATCTGTATAACAATTTTGGGAGAATGGCCATTTTCACAATGTTTGTCCTTCCTATCCATGAACGGGGAATGTCTTTCCACTTTCTGAAATCCTCTTCAATTTCCTTTTTCAGAGTAACATAATTTTCACTGTATAGATCTTCTACTTGTTAGATCTCTTCCTAAGTATTTCATTTTTTTAATACTATAGTGAAGTGTGTGGTTTCCCCTATTTCTCTCCCAGTGAGTTTGTTGTTTATGTAAAAGAATATTTTAGTGTTAACCTTTTATCCATCTACATTACTGAATTTGATTACAACATCTAGAAATCTTTCAATGGAATTTCAGCGGTCTTCTATGTAGACTATCATATGATCTGCAAATAATGATAATTTAACTTTTTTTCCTATCCTTATTCCTTTTATTTCTCTCTCTTGTCTAACTGCTTTGGCTAATGTTTCCAAAACTATATTGAATAAGAGTGGTGATAGTGACTAGCCTTGTCTTGTTCCTGATTTTAGGTTGAAAGTTTTCAGTTTTTGTCCATTTAGTAAGATATTGGCTGTTGGTTTATCATGTATGACTTTTATCAGATTGAGGTAAAGACCATCTATTCCAATTTTCTGTAGAGCTTTTATCATGAATGAGTGTTAGATTTTATTGAAAGCTTTTTCTGCATCTATTGAAATGATCATGTGGCTCTTGTCCTTGGCTCTATTGATATGGTGTGTTACATTTTTTGATTTGCATATTTTGAACCATCCTTTCATTCCTGGGATGAATCCCACTTAATCATAGCATGTAATCTTCTTGATAATTTGTTGCATTCTATTTACCAGTATTTTGTTGAGCATTTTTGTGTCTATGTTCATTAAAGATTGGTCTGCAATTTTCTTTTTTGTTTGTGTCTTTCTCTGGTTTTGGTATTAGGGTAATACTTGCTTCCAGGAATGAGTTAAGGAGACTTGCTTTCCCTTTCTATTTCTTCTTTGAAGAGTTTGAGGAATGTTGACATTAAGCCTCCCCTAAATTTCTTGTAGAATTCAGGAGTGAATCCATCAGGACCTGGACTTTTCTTTGTTGATAAGTTTCTAATTACTTTTTCAATTTCATTAATTGAAATTAGGTTATTCAGCAGTTTTACATTTTCTTGGTTCAACTTGGGTAATTCATATGTTTCTAAGAATCTGTCCATTTCTTCTGTGTTATCAAACCTATGAGAGTAAAGGTTTTCGAAGCAGGTAATGATCATCTTCTGTATTTCCACAGGGCTTGTAGTGATTTCACTTTTTTTATTTCCAATTGCATGGATTTGAATTTTTTCTTCCTTCTTTTTCATAAGGCTTGCTAGGGGCTTATCAATTTTATTTATTTTTTCAAAGAATCAACTGTTTGATTCATCAATTTTTTGTATTGTTTTCTTAGCTTCAGTTGTATTAATTTCTTATCGGATCTTTGTAATTTCTTCCCTTCTTTTGGCTTTGGGCTTGAGTTCCTCTTCTTTTCTAGAAGTTTGAGGTGTAGCAATTTGTTTTTTATTTGTGTTCATTCCATTTTCCTTATGTGGGAGTTTAGTGCTATATATTTCCCTCTGAGGCCTGCTTTCATTGCATTCCACAGGTTCTAGTAATTTGTATATTCATTTTCATTCAATTGTAGGTATTAATTAATTTCTTCTTTAATTTCTTCTATGACCCCTTGGTTGTTTAGGTGAATATTATTTAATTTCCATATGTTTATGGGGTTTTATTAGGTTTTATCATTAATTTCCAATTTTACGGTGCTATGGTTAGATAATATGCATGGGATGATTTCGATTCCTTTGCATTTACTTAGGCATGTTTTATGGGCTAGTATATGATCTATTTTAGAGAATTACCCATAAGCAGCTGAGAAGAATTTGTATTCTGATGTTGTTAGGTGGAACACTTGGTATACATCTACTAGGTCCATTTGTTTACAAGTTTGATTCAGTTCTGTTATGTCTTTGCTGATTTTTTTGTTTGGTTGATCTTTCTCTTTGTAACAATGGGATATTAAGGTCCCCAGGTATAAGTGTATTATTGTTTATTTGATTTTTCATTTCTATTACTATTTGTCTTACATAATTGGTGCTCCCATATTTGGTGAATATATATTTGATTGTAATCTCTTCTTCTTGAAGTTTTTCCCTAACAAGTATGTAGTGATCTTCTTTACCTCTTTTGATCATTCTTCATTTCAAGTTCACATTGTCTGCAAACAAAATAGCTACCTCTACTTTTTTCTGGGTTCTTGTTGCATGGAGTATTGTTTTCCATCCTTTGATATTTAGTCTATGAATTTCCTTCTGAGCTAAATGTGTTTCTTTTACACAGTATATAGATGGATTTTATTTCTTAATCCACTCTGCCAGTCTGTTTCCTTTTATTGATGAGTTGAGACCATTTACATTGATAGATATAATTGATATGTACTGACTTATCACTGTCGTGTTATCATTCTGTTGTTGGCCTTCTACTTTTCCTGCTTAAGTTTTTGCCCGCTTAGTGGTTTCCTTCTGTTGTTGTTGTTGTTGTTGTTGTCATCGTCATTGTTGTTGTTGTTGTTGTTGGGATTGTAGTTATCTTTGTCTCTTTCTAGAGTGTCTTTCAGTACTCTTTGTAGTGTTGGTTTGGTGGTTCTGAATTTCTTCAGTTTTCCTTTGTCATGAAAGTATCTTATTTCTCCATTAATTTTCAAAGATAGTTTTGCAGGTTATATCAATCCATGTTGAAAGTTGTTTTCTTTCAGGACCTGAAATACTTCACTCCAAGCTCTTCTTGACTTGAAGGTTTGTGTTGAGAAGTCTGCCATTATTCTGATAGGTGATCTGTTTCTTTTCTCTGACAGCTTTTAGTGTTCTATTCTTATGCTGAATTTCTTATATCCTAATTATTATATGTCTGGGTAAAGATTTATTTTGGTTATGGTTAATTAAGGTTCTGTATATCTCACTTATCTGCATATCAGATTCTATTCCTATGTTTGGAAAATTTTCTGCTCTTATTTCTGTAAAGTCTTCACATGTCAACAACACTGCTTTTTGGGTGACATCTATCAGCCTTATATTATTTCTCTTTGCATTATCTTGAAGCTGTTGAATTGTTGTTTTCTTGTTCCTTATTATTTTTAAGAGATCGTTTCTTTCATGACCATAAGCTTCCATCCTGTTTTCAAGGCCTGAGAGTCAATCTTCAGATTCATTCAGGCTGTTTTGCCAGCTTTCAATGGAATTTTTGATTTCCTGAATATCCCTTTAAATCTACTTCCTGCATTCTAATTCTGCCTCATATTGTTCATTCATGGTTTTCATCATTTTCTTATATTCTTCTATTTTTTTACGTAGATCTTCTTTAGATACAGACGTTTCTTTCATACTGTTTTTCATTTTCATTTTTTACCTGAGAGATTATTTCTGATGTGATTTCCTCTATAGCTCCACAGAGTTGTTTCTTTACTTCAGTTGCTATCATTTCAGAAAATTCAGTAGAGTGATTTCCAGTGTCTTCCACTTCAGCATCTCTTGAGTTTGTTCTTTGTGGGCTGGAGGTATAAGACTGCATCTTACTCTTTCATTTTGTCATTCGTTTTGTCCTCTGGGACCCATGTGGCTTGGCAGGCACCCTCCTGATGGATTACACTGGGATGCTGCACTGGGCATAGCTTCAATCCCTCAATAACCTTGTGGCTATCTGCTGTGCACCCCTGAACAATGGTGCTGAAGACTTGTGCTCTGTGGCCTGTGAGGCTGGCTGGGTGATTCCCTGATGTACTGCACTGGGTTGCTGTGGGATGCTGGGCTGGGCAGAGCTCAGATCCTCCATGCAGCTAGCATGGACACACTCCTGGTGTGTAGTGCTGGGCCCTTACACCTGGCTGGGTGGATTTCAGACTATAATTCTTATTAACAGATATTTAAGTTTTTGCTGTCTTTGCTATTTACCAACAATACACTGACTCACAGGTATATTTGTAGAAGACATGATGGCATACTACTCTATTGTAAGGAAAATTTTGCATTATTTATAGAAAAATAGATGCACTTTCAGACCACATTGTTAGGTGAAATAAATCAGACACACAAACTTGAATATCATGTGATTTCTCTTACAAGAGAAGCCCAAAGTATAAATGCAGAGCAAAATAAAAGATAAATAATAGGAAGTAGGGGTATAGATTTGTCTCAAAGGGGAAAGGTTTACAGAGTTGGGGGAAGACAAAGGGGATGAAAGAAGGGATTGAGAGCTGTTGTGTATGTGCACCAGCTCCCCACAAGACATGCAAAAATTATGTACTGCAAACACATGTTAATAACGAAAATACTCTGGAAAAGAAGCAGTGTTTTCCAAAAGTGACCTGTGCTTTAGATGGTACCAGTGATTAGTTTTACAAAGTGCACAGAAAAGATGCTAACACTGAGTCACACAGTGAGAATCTGCTTCACATTTTCAAATCTCTTTGTTCCTTGGATTCCATCAGGGTGAAAATCCAGGTTATTTTTTTGTTTTGTTTTGTTTTGTACTGTTTTGTTTTTGAAACAGGATCTTGGAATATAGTTCAAGCTGTCCTAGAACTCACTATGTAGTCAGGTTGGACTCAAACTCATGGCAACCCTCTTGCCTCAGCCTCCCAAATGAATTATAGAATTATAGGTGTGTGCCACCATACCCAGTTAGAAAGCCCAGGTTGGATGCTGATGTATTTTAACACTCCTATAACAAATGTTAATTTTCCGTCTTAAAAAGAAGTCTTCAGCTCACAGCTTTTAGTGGACAGCAGTGCTTGACTTGACTTTATTCACTTTAAATAAACTGATTTGCTTTTTCATTGACAAAAATAATCATAGACACGTGCTACATAGTTTTAGAATATGTATACATTGTGAACTATTTATACTGAGCTAATTACACATAAATTGATTACCTTTTTATGGTGAGAACACTTCAAATTCAATCTTTTGGAGATTTTCAAGTATATAATACATTGTTATTAATTGTAGTAATAGTCTACATAGATTTCTTGAATTTATTCCACCTATTTAAATGAAATTTTGTACCCCTTGATTAGCATCAATCCCCAACCCCCAATTCTCAGCCTATAGTAGTCACTGCATTTATGTTTTCCAGCTAACTTTACTTTATGGATAATGACCAGTTTTTCATTTTGGGGAATGATAGCAAATAAGTAAATTTACTTTAGTAAAAAAAGTTGTAATCAAATTCATTTATTTATAAAAGTACAGCAAAATCAGAGCAGGGCATTATTATAAACCCTCCACCAAATTTCCACTAGTATTTTACATAACTGTAGAATGTTAGTAATGACTGGACACTATTGAGTAATCTACAAGATTCATTCAATTTTGCCAGTTTCCAGCTAGTGTTCTTTTCTGGTCCGGGATCTAACCTATGATTCCACTTTGGATTTAGTAGTCTTAGCTATGTTATCTTCAAACTGTGACAGATCCCAAGTCTTTTTCTATCTTTCATGATCTTTCTGAATAGTACCAACCAGTCATGTTTTAGAATGCCACTTAATCTTGCATCCATTTGATGTTTTCTGAGGGTGACTACAGAAGTAAAGCTTTTTCTTTCTCCTTGCATCTTATAAAGATGTATACACTGTGTCAACAGATATTAGGTGATCTCTTTTTGGCTAGGGTTTGGAAAACCCTTTTATAGGCAGAGACAGCCTGGTTGTCCTCTGGTAGCCTTTGTGATGTGGATCGTGTCTTGCCAGCTGTTGTCATGGCCTAGCCTCCTGCGAGAAGTTTGACATCCTCTGCCTAGGTCATAACTGATGGCCCAGCTCTGTGACCTTAATAGAAATCAGCACCTTTAGCTCCAACACCCAGCTCCCTGATGTTTGTCCTGAATGGTGACTGTGAGACTCCAGTTAGTTTTATTTCTGTTTTCTGAGACATGTTCATGCTGGTTCAGATGAAAGGTGCAAGACAGCTCTTTGGATTTGCTCTTACCTTGGATAAAGCTTTTTAGGATGGAAAATAAAGACATTCCAGGCAAGTGAGAGTCAGTGTCACCCTTGACATAGGCATTTTTGCTGTGTTTCCCTTCAAACCCCAAAGAGATGATTCCAGCTGATTTTTGCTCACCATCTGTTGCCAAACCATTGCTTTGTTTGAACTTCTTTCCTTTCATGTTCAGGAAAAATGTGCTGTGAAATCTTAACCTCTCTTCCCTCTGGGATCTGATGAAACACACTCTTTGGCCTCCTTCCCACCTAGTCTCTCCCTGGAACTCAGGAAAGACCCCCAAGAGCTGAGATCTGCTGCTGTCTCTGGGCAGCCTGTGTTGGTGTAGGTCTCTGATAATATTTTCCTGAGGAGAAAAGTCAGTTACCATTAGCTATGACAGAGGGTGAAATCCGAGAAGCAAATGCCTGACTCTCCCTAGGGTCTATCTATTTAATAAAACGGTGGCCCTACAGGGATGACTTTGACAGTATCAAGTCCTGAAACAGATCACATCACTCAACTCACCACTGAATCTGGGTTCTGACCGTTACCTTTGCTAATTTCCAGGTCACACTGGCTTATTTAATGCTTAAAATAAAAACAAAATAAAACAGTATAGCATTTCCATATAACTCATACATCCTCTCCCGTGCCTTCAGTCAGTCATCTCTAAATGAATTTATAATACCAAATATAATTTCAATACTGCGTAGATATTTATTATACTATATTATTTAGGGAATAATGACAAGAAAAATGTTTAGGGAAAAACAATGACAAAAGAGTCTAAATCAGTTAGAAATATTTCTTCCAGATGTCCCTAGTCCACTTCTGGTTGATTTGTGAAGAAATGGTGACTGTACGCACTCTGTAGCAAGCAGTGTTGTATAGCTGAGGAGCCAGCCATGAATGAGCTATGGGCATGAACCTGCTGTTCTGGAGTTTGAAGTGGAGTGAGGATTCCAGATAGCTCTATAATGAGAAGGGATGAGGGTTAAGATAGAGGTCATTGGCTGGGGATTTAGCTCAGTAGCATAAGTGCCTGCCTTGTAAGTGCATGGTCGTGAGTTTGATCCCTGGTACCGATAAACAAAACAAAACAAAACAAAAGACAGAGGTCATGGGAGGAAGCAGGCAGAGACCTTTTAAGCCTGGGGCTGAGGAGGAAATTTCAAGTGAAGACTTGATAGATAGGAATTGGCCAGAAAGCGGGCAGTAGATGGCCAGGTGTTCCAGGCAGAGACAGCAGCTCATGTGGCTTGGAGATGAGAATAGCAGAGGGATCTTATTGAATCCCAGAGTTAAAGAAAAGAGCAAGGATGGATGAGACTGAAGGTGAGAAACTTCCATACAGGGAGGGTCTTGGAAGATCAAGGATTATTTTTTAAATTCAGAATGTTGACTCTATTTTTACAAGAAATGGAGAACTATTGTATGTGAGAGGAATGGGTTTGGGTTTTTCATTTTGTTCAACTTAGCTCATTGTGCAGGATGGAATAAAGGGAAGAAGTGAAATCAGAGGGAGCAATGAATAGATATTGCAGTTGTTGTGGTAAGAGAATGGCTTAGAGGAGGATGGGATGGAAAAGAGGGTGTAGATTAAGAAGAGGGTCTTTAGTACTACTCCCAGCCCCATGAATCACAACCCACTCAATCTCAGTCTCAATATGCTTTCCACTGTGTATCAGGCAGAATTTACTAGAGAAGTAGACATAATATAAGATATACAAATGTATAAGAAATTCCAAGATTGGTTTATGATGCTCAGCCACAGAGTTGGGTGAGGGAATGTGTAGAAGGTGTCTGCACACTGGAGGCTGAAGGCTTTAGTCTAAGGTCTGGAGCTTGCTTCAGGGTTCTGTGCAAGTCCATATCAGGAAGCTGATGGGTCTCAACAGGAGACTGAAGAAGAGTCTACACTGCAAGGCTGAAGGAACCAAAGAGGAAGCCCAAGAGTCTTCTCTAGAGGCCAGAAAATGATGTCTGAGCTGAAGGCAAAGACTGGAGCTTCTCCAAAGCAAAGAAGGCAGCCAGTCTTTCTTCATTTCCCTTTTATATCTCCAGGAATGAGCTGCCCCTAGGATGGGTCCTCTATATTTTAGGATGTAGAATTGCTGGTTTGACATAGTTAAATTTCTAAACTTCTCAAGTTGACACAATCAGTCAACCATTACACACAGTTGAGATAACAATTCTCTGAGTTTACTCTTTGTGATAACATCAATGTTATTATTGATCTCGTGCTAAGTGCTGGCTGACCGGTGGAAGATGGGAAGAAATGATGCAGATCTTTTCTAGTTCTTGGTTAAACATCACATACAACCTTCTAGACAGCCAGGATAGTAGTTTTATGGGATTGAAAGAGTTTGGACTCCTGAGTTCCTGCTTGGAAAAGTACTTCCAGAGGGAGATTCCTACCTTGTTTCAGGCTGTAACATGAACAACAAACCAACATATAGCTTGTCAAACTACTGAGAGTCTTGGGTTGTTGATTATAGAAACTGGTTTTACTTATAAACCCTACCATAAACCAGTAAGACATAATTTTTCTACCTCATCCATAGGACCTCAATGATTTCCAAATTACAAGGAAAGAATGTATGGTGAAAAAGGAATGGTTGGGTGTCTTGGTTACTTTTTTCTAGTTATTGAGACAAAATACCTGACACTCAAAACTAGGGAAGGGAAAGTTTATTCATTTTACAGTTTTGGAGATTTCAGTCTGTATTCATCTGGCTTCAAGAAAGGATGGCATAGCTGAGGGGCACCCATTCATGGTGGTGCAAGCAGCAAGAGTGTAAGGGAAAAAGAGAAATGGAAAGCAGGCCTGTTTCCCTCCCTTACACTGTATGCTGGCTACCGACCCTGGACGGATGCAGCACTCACACCACCAATCCCAGCACTAGACAACAAACCAAACACACACACTAGATTCAGTTGCCTCCATGATTGCATGAGGCTTGGGGGGGCATCCAAACATAAACCATAACGCTGGGTATCCATGAGGTAGGGAAGGAAGTAATCACAAGCACATAGACACAGAAATATATATGCACAGAGTTAGGTTGGACTTTATTAACTGAGATACCTATACAAACTCAGAAAGGAACTTGGTTATTGTTGAAATTTCCTTAGTGCCAGGAGTATGCTAATATTTCATTAAAGCCTACAAATATATACTATTATGATTCTTTTTTTACATATATAATTTGTAAAACAGAGGCCTTGAGAAGGCAAGTAACTTTCTTGAGGCCATACATGATTTGAATCCAGGCAGACTGACTCAGGATTTTGTCCTCTGCCACAAAAGACAAGGACAAAAATAAAGGAGGCTGGACACACACACACACACACACACACACACACCAGCCTCTGGTTCTCCTTGTCCCCAGCATGAATTCCATTCCATTTTCAGGACAAAGTTGACCTGATTGCAGTGGTGACAAGAACAGAACATTACTTTTAACAAAGACCTAAAATAATGGAATTCTCAGCTGGTGCAGGACATTTTGTTTCTCTCTAGATAACTTCCTGATGCTATCGTCTTTTGCATACCCTGCTTATTTCACCTGCTCCATCTCTTTTGGGCCCATAAAGGAGGCTGTGCTGGTTTGTTTGATGTTCCGTAGATACAAATGATCCTTCTCTGAATAATAAATAGTGTGCACCCTTCAGAGGATTCTATGATTCCCCTCTTGTTCTAGGTTGTAAATGGCCTCCTTTCCATCAGGTCCCTTTTCTCTGTTGAAACTTATCCCTTGCAAATGAGTTGTCTGAGGAGCACCTGTGCTTTGCTTTTCAGAACCTGGACTGCAGATCTCACCATATTCTAGTCTCTGTAGTGCTTGTGCCCCCAGAATGGAGACCATGTTAGCAGTGAGAACCTTTGTTTTGATGTATTTGTGGGAAAGTGAGGATTGGTTACTGACCTAAGTTTTCAGGCTGCACATGACTCTAAAGATTTTCTCTTCCAAAACTTCATCAGTTCTAGCTGCTATTGCTCCAGAACTGAATAGTGAAAGCAGCTGTTTTATTGTGTTTATAGATTTCTGGGTCAGGGATTGAGATAAGGCCAATGGGAATAGTGTGTTCCTCCCCATGAAGTCTAGGCCTCAGCTAGGAGGACTTGGAGACTGGTGATAGGAAGGGGGTTGTCACTTGATGGATTTAGGCTAGCATCATCGGGAAATGTCTTCCCTGTGTCTGAGGGTTGATATTGGCTGTCAGCTGAGCCACTGGCCTCTCTTCACAAGCTGGTTTGGAAAGGCACACACGGTGGTGACTGCCTTCCAACAGCAAGCATCACAAGAGAGCAAGGCAGAGTGTGTGGAGATTTATGAGGAAGTGGGGGGGTATCATAAATATTATTTCTATCACATTCTATTGCCCAAGGCAGGCACAAAGGTCTGCCGAGTTTCAAAGAGGATGTTGACCCTCCTGTTCCATGGGGATACGGCAAGGTCTAGAAAAAGATGTGAGACAGCAGATATTTTTGTAATCATCTTTGGAAACATAATCTATCATGCCATTTTGTGGGAGACAACTCCAGCGACTCCCTTTGAATACAAAACAATTACTGTGACTTTGATTATTTGGAGACTCATTTCCTTATACTGATATGTAAAGAGCTGGCTAGGGTATTTCCTTCTCTCTTCAATTGGCTCTAAGCACTGCAAATAAGGAGAACAGTGGTCCTAACATGCAATTTCTATAGCCAACCCAACCAACAGTCCTGTTTCCTTACATAGTGTTCTCCATCCAGGATATGTACAGAATATGAGCCAGAGAGATGTTAGAACCAGTAGCTCCAGGAATGTCAACTGGGTAGGAGCCTCGAGATAAAGACGCTATGACTCCCCAGGGCACAAGAGTTTGCATATCAGAAACCCAAGGGACAGCCTCCCAAAAAAATTCCATTGCTACCTTAATTAGATTATATAAATTTATCCTTCTGCATATCTTTGTCTCTGCAATTTACAGAGATGCCATTTTTGCACTTGGCCAGCCAGCTCAAGTTACTCAGGTAATTCCCACCATCCTCACTGTCACTCATCCTTGGACCACCCCCCTTCTTCACAAGATAATAAATTCTGGAAGAGGCCTAGGATCAAGGTCTTTGTCTGCATATCCTCATGAGGATTGGACTTAGGACCCCTTGGCTGCTCTTAATTTGGAATATGTCTTGGTGTCTTTACGCTTGCTGTGGGTTGCATTGGTGGTGGTAGATTGGAATTAACTTGCTAGGATTCCAATAACGTCTCAAATGAGTACAAATATAACTTTTGGATTGTGAGGGAAACTAGAAAGAGGATTACAATACTTGGATGACTGTACACAGTATTTGGGATTACAATACCATTTCTCTTGTGCATGTCTTTTTTATGCCTTGTGCATGGTAACAAAGCCTCTACCCTCTTACACACTGGAGGTGGGGAAGTCAGTACTTGCACTAGTTGATTGTAAATAACAGAAGCCAATTCTGGTTAAGTGGTACAAAACAAAACGTACTGGCCCAAGGAGGAGCATGTTGAATGGTTAAAAGGAAAGCTGAAAATCCAGGCTTGGCATAAGAAAGGACCAGAATGGTATCAGATAAAGTTTTATCCAGGCATGAACTGAATAAAAAATATAAATCGCAACTTATGTTTTAATCTTTCAGTAACTGTTTAAAACTTGAATTATGGGAGGGAAGATCTGAATGGTTTTATGCCAAAATATTTGTCACTTACTACTTACTTAACTCAGGGCAAGTTGTTTAACTGTCTTATGACTAAGTTTTTTCATCTGTAAAATGGAGACACTAATAGTAACTACTTCAGCAGGTTATGTGAGAATTAAATAAGATGAAACTTACAAAGTCCAGCGTGTGGCTCATCTTCAACAACAACAACAACTCTACCATTGGAATAAGCACCCCAAGTTTGATTTTGATTGACTTACACTGTGTCGTAGTCCAGAGTAGATGCTCAATAAACAGCTTTGAATGAACGAAGAATCCAACAAACCAATGAACTGTTTCTGCTCTAATACATGAAATGAAGCTCCTTGAAGCCATCTTAAGACACTTTTTAACCACATCCAGACAGGAGAAAGTGTTCTATGAGAATCTCAGTGTGTTTAACTTTGGGAGGCCCCCTCCTTAGTGACTGTTTCCTGTCTGCCCAATCTTCACGCTGAAAAATAATACCTGATATTATTCCTTGCTCACCACCTTCAAAAATGCTGCAAACAGTAAACAAAGAACTCCACCCTAATGGGGCGGATAATATGCCAATGCAATTGCATTCCACATCCATTCTCTTGTCATATTTGATTAATTTTGTATCTAGCTTCATTACATCCCATCCCTCATTTCAAAGGTGTCCTTCACATGGGACACTAGTGGAGGCAGAGAGGAGAAACCAAGCAAGGGACACACTGATGTAAAGAATTCCTGAGTGTCCCAGAAAGTAGCAGTGGAGATTGAACACTATCAGAGCCCCACTACTGGCTCAAGTTGCAGGGCCGCAGCCACCGTGAGACAGCCACTTTACACACCGCTATTCGGCAGAGCGACCACAAATGCTGACCCATTAGCAGTGATAGCAAGCAGGTGACGGTCACTTGAATGGACAGAATCTGGCCAGAGGGCGCACATCTCCAGGCTCGCTGCCTGGGGCTCTGTGGTCTCTATGTGGGTTACTGTGAGGCTGAAGGTGGCAAATCCGGTTTCCTGGGCAAGAGCTGCTTAGACGGATCAGAGCCAAGACTGAACTCTCTGGCGCACCTGAGTTCTGTGTCCTTCCTCACCAGTGTGATGGCAAACTGTGTCTTGCTCCTCCTTTTTTCCTCACATCCCACCTTATCTTGGAGCTCTGGAGTCTTGTCTAACTTTATTTAATAGTTCTTTATTGAGTAGTTCAGAAACACTTCTATTATTTGTGTTCTATCTGTCCTGTTGTCCCAACTCTCACTTGGGTATAGCTGTGTGCATGTGCGTGCATGTGTGCGTGTGTGTGTGTGTATGTGTGTGTGTGTTTGTGTATGTGAGATAGCTGTGACTACAGACAGACACCGATGCCGGATCCTGACCCCAGGTTGAGCTCTCAGGCTCAGCCCTGTCATGGTGACATACTAAGTCTTGATTCAGCATCACAGAGAGACAGTGGGGCTGGCTTGGTTCTATCCTCCTCACTTCTGCAGTCCCAGGCGGGAGTCCTGCTCTCTCCGTGGGGTCTGGGTGGTGAGGAAGCAGAATAAAGGCATTCGCACATGAACAAAGACAGTGCAATGACAGCAGCTCACATGCTCAGACTTCACACTCAGAAAACCCACTGCAGGCTCAGGCAGAACCTAATGAGGTTTTCGGAGCTGTGTCTTACTTCCTTTAGCTCATAGGTTATTGTATTTTTCAGGAAAATTAGCTGGCAATTAAATTTCTGAAAAAGTGTTTGAAACTCCTATAAGCTGTGCCTCATTGTTTTGCAAGATCGGGTACACAATGCAATAATTCCATCTGCAAATTAATTTTCTCTCACAGCTTCTATTGTAGCTGCAATGTCATTTATTTAGTCATTCATTCATCCTTTTATTCAACACACAGAACTATGTATCCTATGTGAACTGGACAGTTTGGGGAAGATAACACATAGTCTCCTTGTTTAGAAAACTCTTTGTTTAGAAAGAAGGCAGAATTTACTCAGAAATAAAGGTTACATGTGGCAGAATATGATTGTTTCAGTGCAAGGCACTATATGTTGCTTTAGACTTCTTAAAGAGCAAGGGACAGTCCTGACCATGTCTCAGTGGAGAAAAACAGAAAGAAAGCTTAAAGTAATAGGGGCTGACATGTATTGGGTCCCTGCTATATGCCTGACACTGGAGGGTGTATGTATCTGGGGTATCATTCAATCCTTCTATGAGTCCTGCAAAGTAGAATTGTTATACATTTATATATGCAGAAACTAAGGCCTAGACTGTTTGAGTGACTTACTTGAAATCATGTGAGGAGGGAGACTCTACAGCGGAACTTAGAACAGTTCAATGAGAATATTTTCCACCAAGCGGACTAGGTTTCCCAAATTACTGAGCAGCCTTTCCTCCCCCTCCTGCTCCTCCTCTTCCTCCTCTTCCTCTTTCTCTTCCTCCTCCTCCTCTTCTTTTTTTCCTCCTGATGCTCTTCCTCTCTCTTCTTTCCTCCTCCTTCTGGGCTGGGAATCAAATCCAGTTCCACCAGCATGCTAGATAAACATTTAACTGCAGAACTGTGCACCAGCCCTCAACATTCAAATTTCCACTTCTTTTCCATGTGACTTGTAATCTTCTCACTTCATATGAGCACCATTGCAGGAATTATGGAGGTTCTAGGGTCAGTTATCTGAAGGGCGTTGGAAGGAGGAGGTACCTGGGACCGCAGAAAAGCTAACTTCTCGGCATTGTGTGCATGTAATTTAATCCTATCATTTAATTCTTATATATTCTTCATGAGATAACATTATTATCTGCATTTTTGGTTAAGGACATGGTAGCTAAGAGAAATTAAATGACACATTAAGGTCGCATGATGATGGGGCCACAGCTCAAGTCTGTCAGTCAGCATTCTGTCATTGTGACAAAACACTTAGAATAATCAAATTTAAAGAAGCAAAGGTTAACTTTGGCTTATAATCCCACTGATTGCAGGTCTCTAGTGGAAACTGTGGTGGAGCAAAGTTGCTCAATTCATGGTGACTGGTGAGTAGAGAGAGAGGAAGGGACCAGGGTTGCCATAATGTGGTAAATCACACTGACTGATCTTTAATACCAAACCAGCTTTGCATTCATAGGATAAACTTCACTTGGTCATGAAGAATATTGTTTTTATAATATAGTGTTATGTTCAGTTTTGTTAAAATGGTGTTTAGAAAATTTGCATGATCATGAGTTATATTGCTCTGTTGTGTCTCTGTGTGTGTGTGTATGTGTGTGTGTGTGTGTGGTTCTGTTTGAATGGTGCACCAAAATTTTGTTTCATTATATTTTTATTTTCATTCAGTTAAAAATACTATTACTTTTTTATTTCTTCTTTTACATTTGAGTTTTTCAGAAGTATGTTATTCAGTTTCCAAATGTTTGAGAGTTTTTTTAGAGATCTTTTTTGCTATTGATTTATAATTGAGTTGCATGGAGTTCAGAAAGAGAGACATTTGAAGGAAAGATAAGACCCAGTCATGAAGTTGTTACTTGCAGAAGTGAAAGAGAAAGGAGAAAGAAACAGTGCTCCTCTGAATGGAGACAAGGAAAGTTGGGGAGGAGAAGGTACAGATTTTTCTTTGGCTTGATGGGCTTCCATTCGCAGGGTCACCTCGATGGAGCAGCCTAGGAGTTGATTAAGCATAATTCTAGAGCTCAGTGAGAGGACCAGGTAGAATTAGATTGCTCTCCATGTCCAAGTGGTGTGGACAGTATTGTCTAAGCCTCTTAGAAAGAGGTGGATAACACAGTAAGTCGTGGCCAAGGATCTAGCCAGGATGAGGGTTTAGACCCATACTTCAGGACAAGTTATCTCTCCTTTATGCCCAATCTTAAAAACTAGCATGAAAAAGGTGCACCTGAAACAGGGTATCACATTGTGAAGCTGCGTGTATACCACACTGCAGGAGAAACAGCAAGCGAGGTAAAAACATCAGACTGTTTTGGCTCAGAATGTAAATAACTCCCAATGGCCCACATGCTGCTGTCTTGGTTGGCAACCTGTGGCGCTACTGAGAGAAGGTGGAGCCTTTGGGAGTGGAGTCTGCTGGGAGAAAACTAAGTCACAGTGGTAGTGGAGGCTCCCAGGTGGAGGGAATATTGGGATGCTGACACCTTCCTCTCTCTCTGCTTCCCCGCCGTGAGTTGTAGAGCTGTGCTCCATTGCGTACTTCCTGTCCTAATCCTCTGCCTCATCACAAGCCCTGGACCAATGGGACCCACTAGCCATGCACAGGGACTCCACTTACTTAGCGTCAACATCGTATAGATGTAGAAAATTTGAAATGAATTTTCAAAAAAGACACGAGAACAAGTAAATGAATTTAGTAACGTTGTGGGATGCTGATCACTACGCAAAAACCAATTGCATTTTATACATTAGCAAAAAGCAATTGGAAAGTAAATACCATTTATGACTGCATGAAATATAATGTTCTTAGGACTAGATCCAAAAAATGATATAGAAAACTATACACTGAAAACTGTAAGACGTTATTGAGAAAAATGAAAGAAAATTTAATTAATTGGGAAGATAAACTATGTTCAGCCACAGTATTGTTAAGAAGTCAATTCTCTAGTTACGTAAAGATTCAACATTATATAAACTTCTACCAGGTCTTTTTTTGTAGAAGTTTACAAACTGATCCAGAAATATACACAGCAATGTAGAAGTTACTACAGTAACCAAAAAACCTTTGAAAAACAGAACAATGTTCAGGTCAAATTCTATCTATTTGCAAGATATTTTAAACCGATACTGTATTAATAACATGACATTAAGAAAACAGTTTCACACATATGCTGACAAATGATTTTTGACTAAAAGATGCAAAGACAATTCAGCAATAAAAGAACAGTTCTTCCAACAAATGATGTCAAAACAGTTACACAAACACACATGCACACATACACACACACACATAATTATCCACACTTTGCACCACACACAAAAATTAACATAAAACTGAATGCAGAACTCCTAGAAGAAAACTTTGGAAAATCATGTGACATTGGGTTAGACTGAAACTTCTTAGATATGTCACCAGAAGTACAACCCATAAAAGAAAAATTTCCTTAATTAGTGTTATCAAAAATTAAAAATGTTTGCTCCTCAAACGACACTATTAAAAGATTAGGAAAAGATTTTGGAAGTGTAACTCCATGGTAGACCACTTGTCCAGCATGTGTGAGGCCCTGGGTTCAAGACCCAGCACTGCAAAACAGAGTGTGCAGGGATGGGAAGGGAGGTCGAGAGAGAGAGAGAGAGAGAGAGAGAGAGAGAGAGGGAGGAAACTAGTGTAAGAAAATGCTATTCCATTCTCAGTGTTATACCCAAGGAAAATGAAAGCATATGTCTATATAAATGTTCCCAGTAATTTTACTTATTATAGAAAAAAAAAACAGAAATAGTGCCAATGCTCAACAGCAATGGATAAAGAAGTTACACTGTGTCAGTACAATGGAATCCTCAAGAAATCAAAAGGAAGGAATTGTTGGCAGATGCAACAGCACAGACGGATCTCATGTTGAGTAAAATGAGACATGAGAAGAAAAGAATAAATACTATATAACTCCAGGCTTATAAATTACAAATAATGTAGACTCTTTTGTAGTGATAGAAAGTAGACCTTTAACCATGTAGAGAGAGATATTTTAAGAAGTGGCAGGAGAGAAAGAGAGTACAAAGAGATATGAAAAGACTTTCAGTGTTACGGATTTCTTCACCATGTCAATGGTGATGATAGTTTTATAGGTGCACACACACATCCATCACATTACACATGTACTTTCTGATTTACTGTGAGAAGCTGGTCTCTGAAAACATCTTAAAATTATGAAAAAAGGATTTTCATAGAGGACAAGGAGGAACAGTATGAGACATAGGTTTTAGGTCCTCAAAAAACCATTTCCAGGATATTTTAAAATTATGTAGAATCAGGCCCATTGCCCCTGGAGGCATAATTCTCCAGGAAGACTGGGACATTTGAGGAAGACGCTCTGAGTCCAAAGTGCACATCCTCTAAGCGAACCCTGATTGAAATTTGCATAGACTCTCTGTCAAAAGAAGTTTACTACCTCCTAGAAAATTAGATAAGCTTGGTTCAAATTCTCAGTTCACAGACTGTTAAAAGTCAAGACCCTGGAGGATTCCTGAGAGTCTCTAATTCCTAAACGTCTTTTCCTGCCGGCATCTGACAGCACAGCCTCTTGCTGGCACCTGACAGTAAGGCCTCCTGCCGTCTGGAGTGCAAACATTTCCACTAAATTATGCTCCCAACAGTGGATTTTTGTATGCAGGTAACTCATTAAAGATTTGGGGGGTTGGGACGGACTCCCCAGAGTCTTCTACCACTTCATTCTTCCTCTTCCCTTCTTGTGTCTTCTTCTCCTTTTTGGTATCAAAATCTCCTTCCCCAGCATCTTACAGTGCTGGTATAAAAATTATTTTAAGTTGAGACACTTGGTATTCAGCAAATGCTGATAAAATCCTTAAAGCCTCCCATAGCTGACTAAAAGCAGCGACTTTCTGGAAATGAGGCTGTCATACATTGCCTCCCCACAGAAGTTTAGTGGTCCTGAAGAAAGTGGAAAGACTGCTCATACTTGTGTGGACAGACATCCTCACAAATTTTTTAGCTCCTATTTATTCTCTTAAGGGTCTCACTTATGTTTCCTAAGGAAATATTAAATAAACTCTTCCTTTACATTAGTTCCCTGTATTGGTTAGGGTTATTTAGGGGTATAGAATCAATGGTGTGTGTGTGTGTGTGTGTGTGTGTGTGTGTGTGTGTGTGTCTGTGTGCTGATTTAGATATTTATGATGTGAATTTATTAGATGGGTTTACAGGATCAGAGGTTGACTAGTCCACAATGGCTGTCTTTTATGTTGCTAATCTTCTTATAAAGTTTGAGATTCCATATGTACTTATATATGTGGTTTATTAGACAAAAATTGGTAAATATTTCCTTTTAGTCTGAAGGTTATCTTTTTATCTTCTTGATAGTGTCATTCAAAGGGTAGATCATTTAATTTTGGTTAAATCCGCTCAGTTATTTTCTTGCACGCTTTTGGATTGTGCCTAAGAAGCTTTACCTACCCCAAGGTCACTGAGTTGTCCTCCTATTTTTCTCTGTGAGTTTTATAGTTTCAGGGTTTATTTTTAGGTGTCTGTGAATTTTGAGTTCATTTCCATACACAGTGCAGGTTATGGGTGAAGATTCTAGTCTTGCATGTGGTTACCCAATTGCTCCAGCACCATAGGTAGGAAAGATGATCTAATCTGTAATATTAGGTTATAATCAGATATCACCCAGATTGTTTTTATCTTTGATGGTAACATTTATTCTTTTACCTCTAAATATCTGAGCAGGAAGAGCCCAGACCTAGGCTTGTTAAGCAAGACTCAAGATTGCTTATAATGTGGGGACAGCTCTCATTCCCCTTTTTATGACATGATGAAAGTGACAATCCTATCACACAGGTATCATGTCTCACCTAAAGCACAGAGGGGTCCATATATGTGTGTTAACTAAAAGAATTACTCAATATTGATAAGCACACTTTCTGGACCCAGGTAGGGTCCTTACAAGAATTTTACAGATTGTGTATGTTCCTTTATCTTCTTGTTATTTTTATTTGGCAGACTTTTCATATCCTTGGAGTACTGTGATTTAGTAACAATAGATAGAATTTATTAATTACATCTTTTCCAAGGAGAGTAGAAAGTGAACAATATATTCATGAGTCCCTTGGACTTTTAAGAATGAGGATTCCCCAAGCATCTCCCTGAACTTGCTGGAAGAAAATCCAAGAGAGCAATATTGAACTATAAGAAGCAAAGATAAGCACAGAAGCCATTTGATTAAATGTTCTGCCATATCTAAAGAGGAAATACTGGCAAATATGAAGGAAAAGGCAGAGGAAGGTAAAAGTGAGATGGTTTTGTTCATTCCTGGGCAAAGTTTGCAACATTGAACTGAGTTCAGAAAGTGCTAGAAAAATGTAAGCTTAAGTAAATGTGCTGAAAAGCTGACAATAACTAGTGGTTGAATAAACATGGTATGTAAATTTCAAATAGAAGAAAAATGAGACAAAGCTAAGTTTGATCAATTTAACAAAAAGCAGAAAGGGAAACAAAACAAAAGAAGACAAATCCACAGAAAATAAGAACAAAAAGAAAGTCTGAAAAATATAAAGTCATTTGGCAGGATTTAAGTTCAAGAAACCATATCAATGGGATAAATTGACTTGTCAAAAGACTGAAACTCTTACATTGTAGGAAAAAAACCTCAATATCTGGATATATTCTATTTATGTGAGAAATTCTTAAAGCAAAATGACAAATAACTGTTGTAAAAAAATCAACAATTAATTTTAAAACAGCAAAATTAACATTAAGAAAAGTGGTATTTAAGGACAAATTGAAATCCTTTAGAAAAAGAAGCAATTAATCAAGGAATAATCACAATTATGAACCATTGTGACTATGTTTTGAGCATTAACTTGGCTGGATTAAGGGATATCTTAGAGACCTAGCAAAGCATTATCAGGTGAGTCTGATAGGATACTTTGAGAGGAAATGGGCTTGGGGATCTGAGGTTTGGGAGGTGAGCAAGACCTTCCCTCTGTGTGAGTGATCAGGCAGCCCAGAGAATAAAAGCAGGAAAGGTGATTATGTCCTTTGTTCCCTGGAACTAGATATACTGGTTTTCTCTTTTCCCTTGACCTCGGAACTTCAGGATCTCAATTCTCAGACCTTTGGCCTTTGAGAGTTACAGCACTGACTTGCCTGGTTTAGATTCAGCCAAGCTACTCGTATCCCAGGGTCCCTGGCTTGCAGGTGGCTTATTATGGAACATCTCTGTCTCCACAATTGCTTGAGTGAATTTCCCTAATTCATCTCTTCTCTCATATCTATATATGTATCACATTAGTTCTTCCCAGAGAACCCTAACATGACCATCACATGGCAATAATGTAGGTATAAACTGTTAAAACAAAGCCAAGTAGAAAGACAGAGAAGAATGCATAACGGTACAGGTATATGTCAAGCTAAAACAGAAATGAAAGGAAAAATTTGCAAAATCTCATACTTCATTTATAAACTATTACATCAAAATAAAAATAATTAGAAAAGCAGCCCATTTGAATAAAAATTTGATTTTGTAGTTTTATACCTATTAGAGAATACACTTTTCAAACATATTACTTATTATTATGTTTTGAATTAAAAATCAAGTTTAGTCACAAAGGAAATCATAATAAATTCCAGAAGGCAGAAACCAACCATTTTCACATGCAAAATACAACAGGGTTAGATATTAGCAGCAAAGGATTACTGAAAGACTTTATCCTTTTGAAAGTTTTAGAAAACCACTTATCAACATAAACGTTTTAAATTACCCTTGAGTTAAAGAAGAAATCATAATGGACATTAAGATAGCTTTCTATTTTACAGGGCAAAATCTGTGAGTTATAGACCAAAATGATATTCTGAGGAAAATTCATAACCATAAACATTTTCCTAAGAGTAAAAGAGAGTTTATAATCAAATCAATATTTTAGCTCAAGGAGGTAGGAAAAGTACAAAATAAGGCTCTGTTGCCAATTTAAAATTTCTTTAGACTAGGGTTCGGGTTAGGGTTAGGGTTAGGGTTAGAGTTGGGGTTAGGGTTGGGGTTGGGGTTAGGGCTGCTATAGTGGGTAACAGCTTTCATTTGATGAAGGCTGTTTGCAAAAGGCACCCTACACATCGCTCTTGTGCTAATATGTCACCTAGTAAATCTCAGGGTGTAGATGGCACCTGCTACCTTTGCCACTTGTGGTCATACTTGTGTTCTTGATCTAATGATCCTCAGTCTGCATTGTTTGTTATTGATCATGTTGGAGTCTTACAGTAATGCCAATACCCCACTCCAGGCCACCTGAATCAGAAGCTCTGGAGATAAGTCCCAAGCATTAGTACTTTGTATAACTCCAGTTCATGGAGGTCCATACTTTGGGTTGCCTGGACCACACTGGATGAACAGGAATTGTCTTGCATCAAATATAACATATATAATACAGGTAGTATAAATAGGTAATAAAACTTCTCCTTTCTATTTTAACATATTAAATTGTATATAAATGACAAGCTAATATTTAGTAAATAAGGACCTATATGTCTGATTATTAACAATAAATGCTTGTCTTCACAGGCACACACACATAGATAAGTTGAAATAACCTTATTAGCAATCTCTGCATTTTATGCACCAAGTTCCACAACCACATATAACATCTGATTTATATAAGTTTCAACTCAGCTATGCATGGTGGACAGAAGAGGCAGAGTTAGCAGTAATATGCCCTCCCCTGCAGGGCTCTTTTGTGACCTATACACTCTACCTTTATGTACTGTGCCTTGTGTCATAAAAAATGCTGCTAAAATTACATAATAATGTTAAAGTTTTCCAATCTTGTGAGGTCACAATTTACTAGTTGTAGCAAGTGGGTGGGGCACATTTACTCTAGGTAAATACAGTGAAGAGCAATCTCCATTTGAATCTATGAAATGAGACAAAAATAGTAACTCTCTTCCTCTCTTCTCCTTTTCTCCTTTACTGTCATTCTTCTACCTGTGTGATTATATCATTCCCCAAAAGATTGGAGGCCTAAAGTCTGTCTGCTTCCAGTCAATGTCATTTGCATAGATCTTTGGTCAATGACCTTGAGCAGCCTTGACTTTCAAGCCTACTTACTAGGATGTGGCCACACCCCTTGTACAATCTAATAAATAAATCTTAAGCCATTGAAAATACTGGCAAAGGGCAGGTGGAGCAGCCATACCCTCAATCCTGCTCCTTTACTATCCTGCACCTTTACTGTAAAGGTGTACTGTAAAGGTACAGTAAAGGTGTCCTGAACCTTTACTGTTTTTGTTGGTGAGTTGATAGTCTTACCCTTGCCACGGCTGCCAATTCTCAAAGATAGCTTCTCAGTGATCCACTCAGAGAGACAAAAGCAGTTGAGGTTTTCAGTCCTGGGAAGATCCAAATAGTGGTATTTTCAGTTCAGCTTCCAGAGCAGAGGCAGAGTGTCTTCCTCAGCATTGCATTTCTGCTTGTGAAACAAATTCATGACTGCTACAAACTTTGGTAAAAGTGGCAAGAAGGAATCAGCTTACTCTAACTTTTTTGATTTTCCTGATCATTTCCTTTCGTACGGTTGTCTTACGTAACATGAGGTCTGCTCTTCACAGTGAGACACTGACCAAAGGTTTTCCATCTTGTGATAAGGGTCACCAGCTTTCTAGGCTGCAGGATCTGAGACCTAAAGAGCTACCTTCTCACTTCCTACCCTTACTTGTTTCTATATTTTTGGTTCTTATTTTGGAACACCACATTTCTGAAACTAAAATCTGCATTAGTTAGGATTAGACTAGCACAGCATATTGAAAACCCAATGTGTGACTTATCCCACATCAAGTATTATTTTTTATAAATGAATAGAATACAGTCAGTTGCCATGACAGCCCATGAACATCAGGAAACCAGTCTTCTATATTTTACTTTAACATCCTAAGTGAGTGGTTTTCTTCCTTATGGCTTTCTCAGAGTCCAAGACTCAGCCATGAAAGGGTATTCTAGGCAAGAAAAGGAGAATGAGAAAGGAAGACAAATTCACAAACTTACGGCAGAGTTGATCCTCTTTAAAATGTCTTTCCAAGACCACCTAATGGGAAGTTTTATTTTCCCCTAATAATACACTCTGATAAAGAAAAAGCTCCAAGATGTGATGAGTGAAAATAATGCACACATGGGTGCTCACACGCACACACAAGCCCACCTCAAAAGGCTCTGGATAGCTTGATAACATACATTAACATATGTACCTATTGGCACACACAGCTGTATGTGTATATATGCAACCAACCTTCCATATCCCCAGTGTCTGTATTCATGGACTCAACCAAGCATGAACTGAAAATATTTGAAAAAAATGCGTTTGTCCTGAACACGTATAAAGCTTTTGTTGTTATTCTTTAAGCAAGTCATAATAACAACTATTTATACAGCATTTAGGCTGCATTAGGTATTATAAGTTTTCTAGAGATGATTTGAAGCATATGGGAGGATGTGCATGGGTTCTCTGCAAATACTGTGCCATTTTATATAAGGGACTTGAGCACTCAGAGATTTTGGTGTCTGCCAGGATCCTAGAACCAATTCCTATAGATACTGAAGGATCCATGTATGCACACACACACACACACACACACGCACACACACACACGGTTCTAGAGTATAGTCACTCAATAAAGAACAATGGTATCTTTGGTAAAAGAACTTGGAATAAAAAGTGATGTTCAAAGGAAGTTTGCTCTTCTTCACCTGTAATGCTTGAAAATCTTATTCATACAAGGACAATTGTTTTTATCTGCTGTATTAGGAAGATATCAAAAGGATGTAGAAAAGTCACCTGAGTCTTGTTGGCACTGGGGTACAGACTGGTGAAAACCAGGAGGGCCTCTGGGGCCAGAGTTAGCAGACAGGGCTTCTAGGTCCACATCAGATCAGCCACTCAGCTGTTTAAGGTTTTCCACATCATCACAACGGGGCTGGATGACGATACCACTGCAAAAATGCTGGGAAGACCACAGAAACAATTTATGGACAAATGCTTTGTGAAAGCTATTAGTGTATACAAATAATTATATATAATTTATGCCATCCATTTCAATGGCAGAGTATGTTTTATTATGTAATTATATTACAATGTAACAGTGTACACTTGTAATGTGTACCACCTTGTAATATTTAGTACTAAATCTGGAGTGAAAGCTAACATGTCTTGCTGAGTGTAGAAGACAAGGAAATATTAATTGATTCAATACATGTAAAAGAGCCAGGCAGTGGATATTTAAAAGTTCACATCAAAATGACAAGTTGAGTTTCTAAAATGGGTTCTCTAATGCTAAACCTGAGTTCTTTCCATTTGACTTCTTCAAACTTTAACATGTCTCCATCCTCTTTCCAGTAATATTATAATATTGGACATATTCAGTGACTTTTTTCTTTTGGCTTTATTTTATCACTAAAGCCATTATTTTCACATTGGAATTTCTTAGATTACCCGTAAGTTGTGTTCTGTTTAATAAAACACAAAACTATTGATTAGCTGAATAGGAAATGTGACCAACCCAAGTTCTGAATCAAAATGGGTTAGTTAGTTATTTTATTGAGTTGGCATAGTGTATGGAAAAATGTGAATTTTTATTTAAAAGTTTCAATGAATACTTTATGTTGAACATAATTATTGTTACTATAAAGTTTATATTTTAAAACTATGAATCTTATGAAACTATGAATCTTAGAAGCCTGGAGACTATAATATGAAAAGAAGACAGGGGTCTGAGTCTGTGCTTGGGGGATGGAAATTGATACATGTGGGGTGTGTAAAATAAAGGGGAACCTGGCAGAGCTTGTTAACATGGACTTCAGCCTGCACCCACGCTCAGGCCTGTGCACTGAGTGCTAAGGTATGGGCCCTGGTTCCAAGGACCTTCTGTGTGGAAATTTATTAATCAATATTTACTCAAGTTTAAAAACTGCTATTATGTCACCTTTAGTACTCACCCCAGAGCAATGTAGTCAATTAAGTGCATCTTCAATTATTCAAAGCCTCTCTGACAGAATTATTATACCTAAATATTGTGTTTTAATGAACTGTACTTAATTTCCAGCCATCAAGTGACTGTTATGTTACATCTTCCTCCCAGGGGTCTGAGACAGTCTGTCTGGCACAGCAGGAGACACGGGTTTAAATGTCATCCTCAAAGCCTCCTCCTGCTCCTGTTCTCCTTTCGTACTAAACTGGGCTCGGTAATGGGCTTTCTTATTTACTGTGTAAGATTCTAGAAGATGTGCATGGGAGAACAGGGGCACCGTTGCTGCTGTTACCAAGTCAGGAGGTCTTTAACTAGGAAAGGAGTAATGGAACTCGGGAAATGATGACACACACACTGTGGTCTGAGGCTCCCTGAAAGGCAAGGAGCAATGGAATCACACCCTTCACAGGGCTTTGGTCTCTAGACACAGATTCAGACGCACGAATGGAAAGAGTAGGAGAAAAAGGGCACAGATGGCTCAGCACAGTTTCACTTCTCCCACCTCACTGTTGGTTGCGGATCCCAGGCAGAGTCATGTCAAGTACATGTCAAGGGACAGAAAGAGTCCCTTTCTGCACTAGTTTACATTCTGTGTGGCTTGGTTGCCTCCCAGGACCCATGCAACTTCCTTGCTCTCAGACAACCCATAAAAAGTTCATGGATGGCCACCGAAGGCTCCCCTGTCCTTTTCTCAGGGTTTCTCCTAGGTAGAGGGGTTCTACAAGAAGCCATGATGTTAGCCCAGAATTAGATGTGGGTTCCTGTGTCCAACTCTGCTAGAACCGTACAACATATACAATGGTTATCTATTGTTACATTTAAGGTACTTTATTGTTTCTTTTCCATAGCACTTATTCTCCAATATACTACTTATTCAATTAATTTATTTATTATCTGCCTCTCTTTTACTAGAACAGAGGCTCCATAGGGGGAGCTTTTTGATTGTTTTGTTCACTAATGAATCCTCAGTGTCTGTCACATGAATATTTGTTGGAAAATAGAAGGAAGTAGTGATTGCTTGCCTGTGCCCAATTGTCACTGCTATGTTCAGTCATCCTCCCGAGCCCCACGGATTTGGCCAGGATGGGTTAGGTCACAAGCAAGAAAATGAAACTTCAGAGATAGGATTTGTTTTCTACTCATGCCATGTTTTCAGCCAGTTAGCAATGGGGACAAATTTGCACTGAGGTCTTCATCTGGAATGTTGCTCGTCACTGCAGTGTTAGCACAGACGACTAAGGGATCATTGCCAGCTCCTCTGTGCTTGACCCCAGAGCAGGTACAAGTCAGTTCTGCTCACAGCTGGGGCACAGATTCATGTGGACACACAGGTCCTGCCCAGCTGCAGGAAGTAGCCGGAAGTGGTAGGAGAGTAGAGAGAAGATAGAGGGAACTGTGTCGTCCTCCCACACCCACTTGTGCCCAGTCATCCAGAATCATGTGCTGCATAACCACAGTTTGGTTAAAAATTGACAGCATATAAGCCAGAAGGTTCTAAGGAACTTGATTCTATTGCCTATTGATCTCAGGGTGATCACTCATGCGTCTGAAATGATGCTCCTGTAACTAAACCCACTGTGCTGTCAGGTGCAATATGACTATATACAGTTTTAATACTTGGAAATGATAATAAATGACTATGCATCATGTATGTGTATTTACCATATTTACTTTTTATCATTATTTTAGAGTTTTCTCCTACTTGTAAACAAAGATTACTATGAACAGTATATTGGATTACACAGGCAGTAACCTCATAATCTTGTGTTTACCACATCTTTTTATTCATTTTTTCTTACTATGATTTAGTTTTTGAGATATAAGTCTCACTGTGTATTCCAGACTGGCCTGGGACTCACTGTGTAGCTTAGGCTGGCCTCAAAGTCATGGCAATCCTCCTACCTCAGCCTCCTGAGTGCTGGGATTACAGGCACGAATCATCATGCCTGGCTCTTACTATGGTTATGATGTTTGCACATTGAGGAAGTCACCTAATGATCCATTTCTCAGATTGTGTCCCCATCATTAGGTGACATGTGAGTAGGAATACTTGTACCCATCCACACCCATTCACATTTATGAATACCCACTTATACTCACCAGCACTCATTCTTGCCAAGAGCTAGTTATCTCCACCAATACCTTTGCTTGTTCACCCAGAGCCAACCACCTTACATGCCTGTGCAATATCCACTTGATGCCCCAAGCTATTGTCCCCAACCACTGTGCTCCATCATAGCCAACCATGCCTACTTAGACAGCCTGCGGCCTTATTCCTACCAAATGGAATTATCACTTAGTGCAGAGGAACATTCTGGGCAGAGTACTGGATTTCATCTTTTGGAATTCAAGCAAACTTTTGTTACATCAAAAAATGTTTTGGATTCCCCACATATCAGCAGCAGTGTTTGTATTAATTGGGGATGAAGTAAATACTCTATGTTTGAAAAGCTAGTGTGAATTTGGTAATTCTCTGCGTCTGTATCCACTAGGAACACAGTTGTATATTGATAAGTAAGCACAAAACAAATTGCAGACAGTGCTTGGAGCACACTGGGAGTCAAGGGCACTTCACAATAAAACCACGGCCCATGAGTTGCAGCCACTGAGGTGGAATAGTGCTAATGAGCAAGGCAGCGAAGTCCAGAGAGGTTTTCTTTTCCTCTCTCACTTGCTGCTGGAGGAAAGCTGACTGAATGGCTTGAATCTAATGCCTTGTTCTGAGAGTGACTGCATTTGTTTGTGAGCCTCTGTGAGTAACAGTGCTTCAATTTAACTGCATTGTGTGTTTTCTCCTCACGGACAAACCCCAATTGCAATATAGACCTCAGCTTGCAACTAATAGAAACTGATATGTAGAAAATGTGATCCATTATCTCCCCTGCTGTGGTCTGCTCACCTCCAAGATTTCAATTCAGATTTGAAGGTACCTGAAGATGCTAATGCTATGCCAAGGATTTTTTGAAAATGAAAAGAACCCATTTAAGGGTATGTGCTAGATATGGGAAGAGATTCCATAGCATATGAGTGTCAAGTGTCCAGAAAGCAAACCCTGAACTCCTGGGCTCTTCTCCTATTCTTGGCCCCGTTCCACCCTTGACCATCCTAGACCACCTGCCTGGTCAGTCTCAGGGACTGTCAGCCCATGGTCTACTTCTGCCCAGGGCAGTGAAAGATTGTCTTGGAAGCCATAACTGCTTGCTAAAAGTCCCCAAATCCTCAATCTATCCCAGGTCACATATTCCTTTAGGATTTAATTAGATAGATTCATGTCCATTCCCACATACACCTAGTGATCTGTGTGTGCCCCATATGACTTCACTCACTTTTGCAATTAAGATTTCCTCTTAGACTGCTGAGCAGCCCACTCAGAGGCTGGGTGGGGAGCTGACTGTCTCTAGCAAACACAGAATGGCTGGCTGAGCTATGACAACAGGAAGGTACTTCAGGGCTCATCTTTCGGATGTGGATGGTCCCATTCTCTCATTCCACCATCAGTGATTCTGGGCACCGTCCCCTGCACTCAAACACCCACAATCACAGCCCCAAATTGGAGACAGCCTCTCTGTATTTCTCTCTCTCTTACTCCTGTGTACAACCAGCCAGTGACTCTCTCTTCAGTGCGACCCACTCTGTAGTGTCCTCTTTGCCTACAGAAGATATTTTTGCAAGACACTCAGTAGATTCTAGAAACTGAAAGCAATACTGAACCATATATGCTCTGTTTTATCCTATGTGTACTATATCCTAATTAGGACGTCCTAATATCCTATAATAAAGTTTAATTAAAGTCATTAGCAATAAATGATAATCAAATGACAATAAAAGAACAATTATAACAATATGATGAAAGTTATTTAGAATTACAAATTGCTTATTTCTGGAACTTTCCATGTAATATTTTTGTACTACAGATAACTATAGGAAAATGAAACTGTAAAAAGTGAGACCAGGGGTAAAGGAGGATCATTGTACTCCTTTCTTTTTTTTTTCTTTTTACTTTTTTCTTTCTTGCAGACGGTCCTCAGTATCCAGATCTCTATTAAGTCCTTCACTAGTCTGCCAGTATGATCATAGATGTACATTTTAATTTTTATAAATCAATGCGATTTCTATGGTTTGGGGAAGGGTTGCAGCTTGCTCAATCCAAGCAATTATCCTCTGTAAAATGGAAAACTCAGTGTCCATCACTATGCCTCCAGAATCTGTGGTCACAGGTTCTAATTCTGTTTCTGTTGAGTTTTGGATCATCCTATTACATTTTTGAATGTTCTGCCCTTTATTGCCCCCAGAATCATCTCTCTGGGTATCACATGATCTCAGCAGGTGTTCCCTCAACTTTTTCACTCCCCACAATACCAGTGGGGTAAGGATATGTGTATGAGGAACAATTCACTAAGGGATGGGAGCCACGTGGGGAGTTTCTGAGAGTGGTGTTGTCAGTAACATAACATGAGATGTCAGAAATCTTTGTGCACAAAACTCCACTGGCTCTTCCTTGATATAAGTAACTCCGAAAGGTATTCTCAGGTTTTTGGGCTCCAGGCTCTGCTGACTTTCTCTTTCTCTCTGGCTCAGATTCCCAGGCACCATTTCCCTGTGTATTTCACATAGCAGATAGTCACAGATTTATTGGAGTTCACATTTTCCAAGCTGTGCACACTGGGCCTCCCTTTCAAAATCAAGCACATACAAAGGTGTGTTTATGACCAGATACATTCCTGATTATGGGAGAGCTAATGCTCACCTTCTGATGTCATTTCCCCCTTGCATGGGATAATCTTGGTCCCAGATGTTTGGGCTGAGGAAGACATAACGGTCTCTCTAGTTCAGCCCTCCACTGATGCTTGAATTCTTTCTATAAAATCGTTGAAAATGTCAGAAGCACTGCTCCAGTGTTAGCGTTGGCCTCGTTTGTTTTGCCACCTGGCAAATTTATGCAACTTCTTAATACCTCTGCTTCTTACTAAACAGTATCCACCCCCCAGGGTTGTTGCAAAGATCACTTGGGGGGTGGTGATGCACAGTGCTCTGCTCAAGGTCTGGCACAGACTTGGTCTCTGAAACATGTTCACTGTTAGTTCACTGAGCAGACCTGATAGATGATTAATCCTAGAATCTGCTTGTTTATAGCTATTTTTCAAGGCATGCTATTCAGCAGCTGGATATAAGAATCTTATTTGAACTTCCATGAGCAACAGTGCCTGCAATTGTCTCTCTTCCTGGGCAAACTAGATGTTATGGTCTGTGTCTAGCTGTCCCCTGCAAAGCTGAATGTAGTCATAGCAGAGTGGGCTTTTTTCAGAGGTTGCTGGGTTCTAGAGTATGTGTGTGATTAGTAAATTAGTTGCCTGATTGCCTTGGCATAGATCTTGGTAAGATTAAGGAAGCCCCACTATGGATGTGAAGACTCCACTCCAAAAGGATGGATAGTTTGGATAAAAATATCTGGACAGAGAGAGGGCTAGGGTGGCCACTGTCCTGTCTCTTGTTGCTTATTGCTGCTGCTGCTGCTGCTTGTCTCTGCTCTACGTTGTCCCTCTGCCATGTGCTGCTCTCTGCCTTCGAGCAGCTAGCGATGGACTGAAACCTCTACAAACTGTGAGCTAAATAAACTTTTCCTCCCTTAACTTTGAATGTTGGTTATTTTGTCTCAGCAATAAGAGAAAGTAAACAAGACACTAGATTTTGCAAGGCTACAGAATTTCTGGGAGGTCAGTGGTTAAGAGAGAGAGAGAGAGAGAGAGCGAGAAAAAGAGGAAGAGACTTGGGGAAGGAATGTCATGGTGTTAGCCTTGAGAAGCTCTCAGCTATGTTGGAAGATAGGCAATGAAGGCTGGACCAGCAAGGGACTTGACTTCAGACAGTGCTGACCTTGGTCATCCGCATCCTGGCACTCTTCCAGAGAAGGCTTAGCATCACTCAGAGACCCCTCTCCCTTCCCAGGGTGCCTACAAGCATGGGTTGTTGGCAGCAGCAATGGTTTAAGAAGCTGGCAGATGGCACATATCTGCCACAGAAAAATTCCCAGTTCTGTTCACAGCCCCCTAGGATACCACTGATGTTCCCAGGAGAGGCTGTGAAATTCTCAGATAATTCTTAGAGTATGATTAATTTTGATACATTTGCATTTAAAAATAATAAGTGCCAGACAGCGCTGTGTGGGGAAACATTGGTTGCAGAAAGAATGGGAAGAGAAGCAGCTGCCCTGTTTCCCTGCCCCTGGAAAAGCAGGCAAGGCCTCCACAGCGGTCAAATCCCAGATCCAGATGCAGAGACTTGTGAGCCCATCACCAGGCCCCTGGCACAGTGCCAAGACCTGCAGTGCACACTCCTTGGAGGCTGAGTCCAACTCTGCTGCTGCTGAGAACTGCTTGTTAGAGACCTGGGCCCAGGAGCCGAAGATTCCAAAGCTAATGCAATCCCTTCTCTCCTGCGCTCCTCCAGATTGCCTTCCTGTCTGTAGCTGAGGAGCTGAGGGATCGGATCCCCTTCTTCTTACAATTATTTTTCCTCATCGATCCTCCCTCTCTGCCTCCTGAGCCTTCCTCGTCTTTCTCGTTCATCTTCTCTTTTCCTGATCTCTTCCTCTACCCTTTTCTTTCCAGTCCTTTTAAATTAGAGAAACACTGACTCACAGGCCAGACAGAGATGTGTGAATCGGACCCTCCTGCCTAACCGCATACTCCTTTCCAAAGGTGCTTCCTTCATTTTACTTCACTCTTGGGGCTAAGCCATTTTGTAAACTTCTGCCTTGTCACTATTGCTGAGTCTTGTCTCGCCCTTTTTGCTTTCTCTGTTTTGCCTTCCCCTCCCTACCTTCTCCACTCAGTTTATGCGCTTCTCTCTTCTTGCTTTCCACCTCCTTCAGTCTCCAACCACCAATGGCCCTGTGTTCGGTTTCTAACTGTTTGTCTTTTCCTGCCCCTGCTGCCACTTCACTGTCTTTATCGAGGTCATTCTTTTCTCCCTCCTATTCTCTTTCTGTTTCTTCTTCTTACTATGGATAGATTCCCCCCAGAGCTGTGTCTGTTTTTCTTCTGTTTGCTTTGCTACTAGAAGGCAGAGAGGAGGGCATGGCTCCAGCCCTTGTTCTTAGTCATCAGGGAGAAGCTGAGGCTTGGGTGTCTCAGTGACATCAACACAGTGAGGAGTCAGGCCTCTGTCCTTTGGTCATGGAACCTTGGCTTTGGTCCTACAAAACCTTCAGCCAAGTAGCTTCCTTCGCCATACTCTCTGCCCTTTGTGATGCTCACATCTTCTCAGGATGGACCCATCTTATGCCTTGAGACCTGCACACACCAGAGCTGCACAGAGGCTGGCAAGGTCGGCTCTGTTCCATGGTGCACTGGTTCACAGGTGCACATCTGCTGGCTGGGGTTACATCTGGCTGCACTTTCCAAGTGGATTATCCACAGAAAGGTAGTGAGTGGTTCCTGATCCAGCAATCTGAAGGAAAATCTCAGCTCACAGCCCTTCGCACTACTATCTCACAGCTTTAAGGGATGGGAGATGAGGGTTCAATTAATGTGTGTATTTTCTCTTTCTTGAGCCGCAAGTGACCATCTCACTGTTTCCTTCCCTCATCAGAATCTTTTTCTCCAAGGCCTAGAACAAACACTATCTCCTCCTTCCAGTCTTCTGTGATTTCTTTACCCTTTCTGCTTCCCTCTTGCGATTCTCAGTCTCTCTTCCCTGTGCTAAATGCTGCGACACGTGGTTTCTCTTTCTTCTTTTATGGCACTGCTCCCTGAAATTTTCTACTTTTCCAGTTTTTAATGACTAGTTTCTAACAGGAGTTCCAGAGTGGTCAAACTGAAATTTTTCAGTTTTTCTTAAATTAACCCCTTAATCATAATGTGGCAGCCTGTCTGATCTTTTCCTTTGTCTACCACGTCACCCGCTCACCAAGTGCTACCAGTTCTTTGTCATTAGTGTCCCTCACTTGAATCTACCTATGTTCTACATTTTCATGGAACCCATCTGCCACCTACTAGTCAAAAAGGTCTCAGTCTCTGTCCCACATATGGTGGCAAGTCCTGTGTTATCCTCCAGATCTCTGGGAATTTCTGGAGCTCTTGCATTTCTCCTGATCCTGATGCTCAGTCTCATTTTTATGCTTATCCATCAGAAGACACTTGGCTTGCCTGAGGGACTAGTCTCACAAGGAATTGGGTAACATTTTAAGATTCGGGAGTGACTGAAGAGGATTAGATAGCAATACTGCATAGAACACAACTTAAGTTTGAATATTAAACACACCTGATCTTTCAGGAGGAAGTTTCTTTTTAAAGCTTTAAATAGTTTTTATTTCAGACCAAGCCAGACTTACAAAATTCTCCAAAAACAGTATAAAAAATTCTCAGGAACCCTTCACCCAGATTTTCCAAATGTTAACATTGTACATACAACCACTGCAGAATAATAAAAATCAGACAACACTGACACAGTATTGTTTTTTAAACTGTAGAACTCATTTGATTTATTAATATCTATGGCACCCTCCAGGACCCAGTTCAGGATCAAATGTTACATTTAATTGTCATATCTTCTTAGTTTCCTTTAATTAGTCTTACTTGACTTGGACACTTTGGAAGAGGGCTGTTACGCTACTCAGCTTCTTGTCACAATAGCAAGATTCCTGAGATGATTAGATTATACAGAGAAAGTTTATTTGGGTTTGTAAATTTGGAGTTTCTGGTTCGTGATTAACTGACTCTTTTGCCTCCAGGCTATGGTGGGCCAGCACACCATGGTTGACACATGTGGCAGAGGAAATAAAGGGGAAAAAGAAGAGACTGGGGCCTGCCAGTTCCTTTCAAAGGCATGCCACAATGACATCAGGAACTCCCTCCCGTCCACCGCCTCCCACTAGCATCACTCTGTGACTAAGTTTTAACATGTGGGACTTTGGGGGTGCACTCTTCTGTTTTTTTTTCTTTTAAAGAGAATAAAATGAAACAAAACAAAACAGAACAAAGCAAATTAGAATAAAGCAAATCAGAACAGAACAATGCAAGCAACACAGGATTTCAAAACAAGAGAACAGGATATCAACAGTGGCTACCATAATGTCTCTTGTTTTCTTAGAAATAGTTATCCTTACCTTCACAACAATAATATCACACATAACAAAATAGTATAAAATCAATCAAAAGACTGAAAGCATTACAGGACTTCAAAACCAGATAACAGGAATGAACAATAGTTACTATAATGTCTCATTTTCTTTAAAACAGTTGTCCATACCATCACACATAATAAAATAAAATAAAACACAACAGAATAAAACCAATCAAAGCAAAAGTGTAAAAGTATGATAGGACTTCAAAACAAGATGATAGGAAATCAACAATGGCTACCCTAATGTCTTGTTTTCTTCAAAATAGCTGTTCATACCATCACATATAATAAATCAAACAAAACCAAACAGAATAAAACCAATTAAATCAATGTATGAAAGCATTATAAGACTTCAAAACAAGATAATAGGAAACCAACCATGAATACCATAATACATCCCATTATGTTCAAAATAGCTGCCCATCAGACAATGTAAAATCTAACAAGACAGAACAAAGACAAACCTAACAAAATTGTAAAAATAATACAAGAGTTCAAGACTAGACAATAAGAAATTAACAATAGTTACCACCTTCCCCTCCCAGGTGTTTCCTCTCCTATCAATTTTACAATATCTATTGTGCATTTTGCATCCCATTAACTCTGTTTTTTATTCTATGGTTCACTCACATGAATTCAAATTCTTTCACCCATGAACATGATCTCCAGTTGCATCCATTTACCTACACAAGCCTGGAGATTATTCTACTGTATAGCTGGGTAGCTTTCTATTGTATGAAAATACCATGTCTTTCTTATCCATTCTGTGGTTGATGGGAAAGTTATCTTTGCTTTTTTTCTGGTCTCCTGTGACATGGAACAATTGTTTTCTCTCCTTTGATTTTCAGTCTATGAATTTCCTTTCCAGTTAAATGGGTTTCTTGTGTACAGTGTATTGATAGATCTTGTTTCTTGATCCACTCTCCCTGTGTTTCTTTTTATTGCTGACCTAAGGCCATCTACATTAATGGTTACAACTGGCATATATTGGTTTGTCTCTGCTCTGCTATCCTCCTGTTGTTGGCCCTCCACTTTTCTCCTTCATTCAATTGCCTGTCTTGTTTGGCAATCCTTCTCTGCTGCTGTTCCTGGAACCATGGTCATCTTTATCTCTCTAGAATATCCTTTAGCACTTTCTGTAGGGTTGGTTTGGTGATCATGAGTTCCTTCAGTTGTTCTTTATCATGAAAGTATCTTATTTTTCCATAAATTTTGAAAGATAGTTTTGCAGTATACATCAATCTGGGTCAGAAGTTGTTTTCTTTCAGGATTTGAAACACTTCAGTCCAAATTCTTCTTTACTTGATGGTTTGTGTTGACAAATCTGCTGTAATTCTGATTGGTTTTGCTTTATAGGTGATCTGTTTCTTTTCTCTAATGGCCTTTAATATTCTGTTTTTGTGCTGAATTTCCGGGATCTTTATTTTTATATGTCTGTGTATAAATTTACTTTGGTTATGGCTAGTTGGAGTTCTATATGCCTTGCTTATCTATCTGTATGCCAGATCCTTTTCCCATGTTTGGGAACTTTTTGCTATTACTTCTGAAAATAGCCATTTAATTTCATTTGTGTTGACCCCTGCTTCTTCACTGATACCTATCACTCTTAAATTATGTTTCTTGGCATCACCTTGCAGCTGTTGGATTATTATTTCCTGATTCTTTGTTACTTTTTACAGATCTTCCTTTTCATGATTCCCAGCTGCAATCCTATCTTCAAGATTTGAAAGTCTGTCTTCAGACTCTTTTAAGCAGTTTTGCCAGCTTTTGATTGACTTTTTAATTTCCTGGATATTTCTTTGAATATGTTTCATGTATTATAATTCATTTCTATATTGTTCATTCAAGGTTTCCATTATTTTCCTATGCTCCTCTATTTTTTATCTGTGTCTTCTTTAGACCTGCAGAGCAATTCTTTCATTATGTTTCTGATTTCTTCCTTTACTTGAGACATTATTTCTGATTTGACTGCTTTTACATTCTCATGAAGTTGTTTCTTTACTTCAGTTGCTATCCTTTCAGAGATTTCAGGTGTGTGACTTCCATTTTATTCCATGACTGTATCTTCCAAACTTGTTCTGTGTGGGCTGCAGGTCTGAAATTGCCTTTTGCTCCTTCATCTTGACATTCTTCTGGGTTCCTCCCAACAAACTCATTGTGAGGACCCAGACACTTTCTACTTTGGCAGCTCCTCCACAGTGTAAGGAAACAGAACATGCACCTGAGTCTCTCTGACCCCAGATTTACAGAGAGGTAGCAGGGCATGGGGTGGGTTTCTTTAGACCTGTGCAGCTACACTGGGGCTTCACTGATGGCCATGTGTATGTGGTGGTGGGGGCTTCTTCCCTCAGCCTGTGTGTCTATATTGGGACTCCTGCAATGGTGGCAGGCACACAGGGGTGTGTTTGTCTGATTCTCCCATGGGTAATGGCTTCCCAAAGGAAGCAAATGCCTCCAATGATGGTCTACAGGTGCATGGGGCTTACCTGGCTGCATCTCCCTGCTCCTACTGGCTGCTTGCAGAAAGCAAGCCTTCTGGTAGCAATGGCCAGCAGGTGGAGAAGAATCTGCTGACTCTCTCTGCCCACACTGGCTCAGGGGTTCACTCTTCTAAATCATAGCAACTGGCCAGTTGTTTTGTATGATGTCCCTAGCTTTGAGTTCATCTGACATTTCCTCATGATCAGTTTGCATTATGCAAAAAGCAACAGATGTGATCATATGTCTTCAATGTGTCCTGTCAGGAGAAACTTAACATGAGTTGTTCACCTGTCTTTTATGCTCACTTTGAACACTTGGCTAAGATGGTTTCTACCAAATTTCTCTACTGTAGACTTACAAATTTTCCCTTAGCACTTAATGTAGAGTCTATGAGAAGATCCTTTTGGATTATGTAAATATTCCACTTCTTCTAACTTTAGTATCCATGGATGACTCTTGACTGAAGCAATTATTACTATGGCATTTGACAAATGGTGATTTTTCTATCATTTCCCCTGCTTTTATTAATTGAAATTCCATTCTCTTAGGGAAGAAATTTCTCTTCTATACCATTCATTTATTTGACCACATTTTTATTAAACAATTTGAGTACCCCTTACTTGAAATTCTTATTATTAGACATATTTTGGATTTCAAAATTTTTGATTTTGGAATATTTACATATACAAAATGAGATATGTTGGTGAAAGAATTCAGTGAAATTTACTTATGTCTCATATATGCCTTGTGCATACAGTCTGGAGGAAATTTTATGCAGTATTTTTAGTACAACTTCATTTTGACAGTGACCTGTCATAGGAGATCAGGTGTAGTATGTAATTTTCCACTTGTGGCATTGTTGACTTTCCAAACACTTCAAAATTTAAAGCACATTGAGTTTCAGATTTTCAGATTAGGTATGCTCAGTACACATCAATATTGGCTTGTGGACACTTGTTTTATTCCATAAATTATAATGCATTATGTCCATTATAATCAGAGAGGAGAGAGAGAGAGATGGAGATGAGTGCATCACCTCCAGTTTGACTCCAATAGAAACTAGTCTACCCAGTGCTTATGGTAGACCTACTAGTTTTCTCCTCACCATTTTACCCACAGATAAAAATGCTTCTCCTGTTCCAAATAGAGCATCACATCCTTCTTGCAAGGTGTCTTTTTACTCAGCATGTAGGGGCTCTTTAGTCAGAGAGTCTTATCTTCTATGACAGTGCCTTATTTAGTTAAGTTACTCCAAGACCCTCCTCTGGTTTATGGTTCAAGAATAGGTATATGACCCAAACAGGACCACAAATATGTAACATGGACTGATGGGAAGAAAGTTTCTCAGTGGCCTGAAAGATCCATGGACGGGTAACCCTCCTCTGTCCAGATGATGGGGTATAGAAAAGACACCTTGAACTGTTGCAGCCATTTTTGCCACCATGAAGTAATCTGACACTAAAGTCAAAGGAGAAACAAGAAGCACTGTGTCCTTGATGATATTGTTGAACCAGTGACTCTAACTGACCCTGAAGCCTGTTTGATTTCAGATAAACCTTTATATTATTTAGCTCACCTTGAGTGGAGTTTCTTGACTTGCAACATAAAGGGTGTGTCAAGATCAAGGTCTTTGTAGCTCTATGCTGGTCTGACTGCTCTCCCAGCTCCTGTGTGACTCGGCTGAGGAGGTGCACAAGGCATCTGCTCTGCTAACAGAACTCTGCAACTAGTGAGCAATGACTTGCACAATCAGGGGCTGTGAAAGTCCCATCAATGTTTCTCCAAAGCTGTGTAACACTGGACAGGTTATCTCACCTCTCTGAATTTAAGTTTTCTTCTTTGAACAATAGCACTAAAAGTGAATCACTTCCTTTCCTGGGTTTTGTGAATGGAGCAACACATATAAAACCCAACGTAAAGTAGAACTATAGCTGATTTTTGCCCACATATCTCCCTTTCTTGCCTCTTCATCCTGGACTGTGCTTTCCTGTGCACTGAGCCTTAAAAGAGACTCTGTTTCACCAGATGTTAACCGCTTAGACTTAGAACCTCAGTGATTTTTTGAAAGGAAAACAAATCCTCATTGCCAGAGAAGATGAACAGCTCAGCCATTTGCTAAAATAAATATTAGCTCAGTGGTGTCCAGGGAGAATAAGCAGCACTGAGAGCTGTTTGCGTTCTGCATCTTTCCAGAAGCTGACAAATGTGCTGCTGAGGACAAACATCCTTGGAGGAGGGAGAAGGGAGGGGAAGGAGCCCTGGGAGATACCATGCCCACCTTGTCTCCTGGCTCTCTTGTGGCATCATTTATCCCATTTCTGCCTTGTCTGTGTAGGCTTATACCCTAGCAGCCAGCACCACCCTACTTCTAAAGCCAGAAACTGGCTTCTGTAGTCTTTTACCACATCTAGTGGTTTGCACTGGTCATACTGGTTGTTAATTCAGGTGTTATGGATTAAGAACTGGTGGTCAACTTAATGCCAGCTGGATTACATCAGCGTGGCACTGAGCAGAGATGTTTCACCTGAGGAGGGTTGCCAGCATAAAGGGAGACGTGGAGAAGGAGAGCGTAAAGGCATTGAGGCATTAGTGCGTTGAGGCATTGTGAGGTCTCCTATGAGTTGCTGTTTGAACTCTTAGGCTCTCCTGGAGAAGCTCTGGTCCTCACATCAAGTATTGCTTCCTGGCTTTAGAAGGGAAGACCGTTTGGTCTTGTGCTGCTTGGTCTCCAGGATGAACTTGTCACTCTGGCTTCATGGAATGTACTCAACTGTGCTTGTCATCGGAGGAGCTTGGGGCCTCTGTGTCACTGAGGTTGGCTGTGGCTCTTTTCAGGACAGCCCTGGTGTTTGTTGTGAGTGTGACTTCTCGGCTCCAGCATAGAACCCTCAACCTATCAGCACAGCTCCTTCAGCCTGCTGGCATAGACTTCCTAGTTTCCACCGCTGACCTTTGGGCCTTCCCAGCATGGATCTGTAAAAGGGACTGGCGTGAGTCCTTCTTGTGGGCTGTAGACCTCCAGCTGGACTCATAGGAGGCATTGTCATGAGCTCTGGGTCTTTATCTGGGCTTATGTGAGACATTGCTGTGGGATTTAGGCCCTTGACTAAATATTCTGTCTTTGGTGTTGTGAATAGATTTCCTGCATTTACTTGTGTTAACTCTGGGTGACCATCATAAAATAATATAAACTCCATGTCCTGATTCTAATTGTTCTCTGTACAACCCCTGACTACAACATCAGGCAAACACTGAGTAGCATCAAGGGGATTCAAACCCCACTTTTGAGGTGTATGACACACACTCCAGGTCAGGGTTTGTTAGCTTAAGCACTATTGACATCTTAAGACTGATAATTTCCTTCGGATTGATAATTTCCTGTTGCAAAGGGCTGTCTTATGCATTCTAGCAAGTTTGGTACCATCCCTGGCCACTAGTAGCACTCCTTTCCCTGAGTTGTGACAATCAAACTCTCCTGAGACTGCCAAATGTCCTCTGGGAGAAGACACAGCTGTTGGCTGAGAACCTCTGTTAGTGGGCAGAAGTGAGGAATGCTGGGGTTGGCTGCATCTTGGTTTAAAGCCTGGCGCCATTGCTCATCCCCTGGGATATTTGACTAATTAGCTTAACCTTGCTGAGCCCCAGTTGCACAGCTGCACGAGGGGAACTGCAATAGTGACTGTTTCACAGGATGCTTGTGAAAGGGCAAGATGAGCTCACTTGCTGGGAAGCACCCGGAAGCCAGGCTGCTTGTTACCATTAACCTGCTAGTGTCTATTTCAAACCCCATAAGAGCAAAAGTCATGCTTGTGCCACTCACCGTTGTGTCCCCAGAAGCCAGCATAGGGCTTGGGACAGCATCAGTGCTCAGGAAATTAATATTCTTGGGCTGCCCTGGACCTTGCTGAACTTTACTACTTAAAGCTCTTGACACATCTGCTTCTGTCTGAGGGAGAACACTTCCTCTCAGTCTGGGATTTATACTTATCTTAAACGCACGATTGCCTCTTTCTCTTCCAAGACTCCCTAAAGGGAGGCCCCGGAAGGGCAGGTCTTGCTTGGGCCCATTGTCACCACCCTGGAGTCAGTTTCTCTACTAGGATCTCTTCCTTGATTCTGCTGTTGACTCCAAGGCTTCATCAGGGTCATATTCACTGGGAGAGCAGAGATGATTGACATTTCTTGAGTCCAATGAAACAATGAATCCTTTCCTACTCAAATGACAAGTTTAGCCTAATTTAGGAGGTTCCTTTATATGATTCTGAGTCATGTTTACTACCCACATTGGCCTACTTATCATCCCTGTAATGTAAGTCTGGTTAAAGAAATAGTGTCTCCAGAATTACTTCTTTCGGAGAAGGACATTTTACCCCAGTAATATGTGTTAAGACTCTGAAGGACAAGACAGGCTCTTTCCATTGGAAGGACTGACAATGAGGAGGAAAGTCAAGGTGAATATGGTGACAATTAAGAATGTAATTATTACTGGTATGGTGATGCATGCCTATAATCTTAGCACTTAGAAGGCTGAAGCAGGCAGATCACTGAGTTTGAGGCCAGCCTGGAGGAGCTAAGTGAATAGTCAGTCTGGACTACATAGTGAGTTGCTATCTCAAAAAACAAACAAAACACAAAACAAACAAAACAGTCATTACATACTGCAAATATACAATCAAATAAAAATTTTAAAGTAATAATTAAAAAAAGAACATACAAGTTCTTCCTTGGTGAAAAGAGAGCCAGGCATGGTGGCACACTCTAGAAACCCAGTAATCTGAAAGACTGAGACAGGAGGGTCACAAGTTCAAGCCCAGTCTGGGAAATTTAGTGCTTTAACTAGATACTGCCTCAAAAAAAAAAAAAAAGGCTGGAATAGTAGCTCAGTGTGAAAGCCCTGAGTTCAGTCCCGAGTACCACACACAAATTCTGCTGACGGGGTTGTGAAGAGAGGAGGAGAAGCAGCCCACGGGTCCAGTTGTAATCCCCACTTCTCTATCTCCTTCACCTCCACTCAGCACCTGATTTAGGCTTCACACTGTCTGACCAGAACGGTCCTACTGGCTGCCACTGCTCTCCCTGCTTATATTATATTGTCTCTGCCTCTGCAGAGGCACCATGATGGTTTTCCTAAAATGCTAATATGATTATATCACAGCATGCCTGGGATCTGTTTAAAGTTTATCACAGTGTTATCTGTAATTATAGCATATTGGAAACAACTAAGGAATGACTAAGCAGTGGTAAATTGAAGAAATATTTTATAGCCAATAAAACTCACGATTTTAAAGATTATTTAGAGATACAGAAAAATATTTGTAACATGATGAGAAAAAAATCCCTGAATTTAGAAGTATTTGGCATGATTCAGATTTTGCAATATATGCATGTAAACAGTTGCAAGACTGAAATTAGGATGTCTGAAGAGTTGAGGTTTGCAGCCCTGACACACAACCATTATGCTACATGGCTCCAGAAAAGTAACAAAGGTTACATCTGGTTAGTAAAACACAGAAGATTTAAAATTTCTTTTAGACTATAACCTTTATGAGGTCAGATGTGATATTGCTGTCTTGCTTGTTACTTGCCAACCTTAGCAGAGTGCGTAGCATGTAGCAGGCAGGCAACCAGAAAGCTTGGTGAGTAGAATTGAGCATGGTGTTTTATAATTTCCAAACTTTGTCTAACAGTGTTGTCACAGAAGCAGACACTGAGACAGGGATTTGAGTGCATATGGTGCACCTAGGAGGTGATGTCACATAGGAGACGGAGAAAGGAACCAAACCCAGTGTTCTCAGGCAGGTTGTCAGGTGAGCAAAGGGGTTTGTGTCATAATGAGGACGCTCTGGGAGACTTTTCAAGCTGTAGTCAGTCAAGTATCGTAGCACAGAACTCGGAGCCTGAAGCAGAAGGAACACAAATGCAAGCCCAGACTGGGCAGCTTAGTATTTAGTGAGGTCCTGTTTTGAAATAAAAAATGAAGAGAAGGACTTGAAGGATGTAGCTCATTACAAAGGCTCTGGGTTCAGTCTTCACACAACAAAAGAAAGCAGAAAGAAGGCCAAGAGGCTATGGGGTTTGTCCTCCAGCTTCCAGGTCCTCCCACCTTGGCGGCTGAGGTGGCACCCGAGAGAGCTGGGCACTCAGGTTTCTGTGGCAGTCACGGTCCTAGAACTGAATGGCAGAAGTGGGAAGGGTCCGGGTGGGGCACGGCTGGGTTCTGCTGAAAATATGATTATTTGGGAAGGATAAGGAAACCATGTTTGAAAGTTTAGCATGTAATGCTTTGGGGCTCTGGAGAGGTGATTCAATCTCCTTGAGACTCTGTTACTTCACATTCAAGGTAGAAACAGTAATAACCAGCCTGGTCTTACCTTGGGTTTTGTAGGAAGCGTGTGTGTGTGCACGCGCGCACGCACGTGTTTATTTTGCCTCCCTAAAATCCAGTTGTTGAAGTCTTAATCCTTGACATGACTGTATTTGGAGGCAGAGCTTGTGAGGGGCGATACAAGGTAAAGGAGGTGATAAGCTGGTACCCCAATCCGACAGCACAGGTGCCCTTGTAAGAAGAACAGACGTCAGAGTCCACCCACTGCTTGCACAGGCCTGTGAATACACAGTGAGGAGCTGACTGCCTGCAAGGCTTTTTCTTTGGGTCTGGGCGGAGGGGACACTCAGTAACCCGGTCCCTATTCAGAATCAATTCTCCCAAACCCTGACTCTCAGTTTTGGAGGCTAGCGTGAGGCTCTTACTGGCTTTTGCGGGAGGGAGTTCCTCGGCAGGAAGCTCCTTCGTTCACTGCATAAATGGATGTGTAAGACCTCGAGGCTGGGTCTGGATGACTAAACTGTAGGCTGGCTCTAACTTGGGCTGAAACTGGGCTTCTCCTCTATATTATCATAGCTTGTATCCTCTGGGAAGACTTGTGAGCTCTGAAGCTATTTACACACTTCCCTGCTATTTGGCTTTAGCAAATTACTTCCTAAACCTTAATTTTCTCATCTTTAAGTTGGAATAATAGTAGCACTTTTCTCTTTGCATTGCAAGGATTAAATGGAACTTTGCATGCAATGTGCTTACTATGTACCTGGAGGGTAATGGACTTTCAGTACATTTTACTGCTGTTAAAATAATAGCATTGTTGCTGTTTACTATTTTTATTAGGCAAAAGACGCCAGTGTCCTAACAATATGGCTGAAGGATTAGAATTACTGCTAAGTACATCTTACTAGAATCAATAATATTTTCAAATAAAAATGAAGCTGTAAAAAACTCTAAATGTTGCCAGGGTCAAGATCTGCCTGCAAACCACCTGGAAATTGACAAACCTTATTATTTCAGTTCTGATTCTTTCTCCTCTATCTCCCCCCTCCCAAAGATGGAGCAATCTGTACGGCTGTCTGTCTGTCCTATGTATAGCTCAGGACTAAGTGGGCACAGGGCAGTCGTGGTTCCCAGGAACAAGATGAGCCAATATTTCCAGGAATCTTGGATGACTGACACCTGGTTTTGCCTGAGACTTTCTGTTTTAGCAGTTTTAAGTCTTGTGTCCCAGGAAACTTCTCTTTTCCAGTCAAATGAGGGTGGTCAGCTATCGTACAAGGATCCATGACAGTGTGGTACCCAGACTGGATACCCTGAAGCAAAACCATCAGGAAATGTAGGCTGACAGTTCTGGGCAAAACATCAACTGTTTCCTACAGTCTTTTCAGCTTTGAAGCACCAGGACTTCCTTCCTGGAAAGAGCCCTTGGTGTCATCCTGGGAAAACCATCAGGGTGGCACTGGAAGAAGCCATCATTCAGGCAGTCAGAGCCTCTGGCGTGATCAGATGGCTGCTCTGCTGGGCTCCCTCCCTCGGGGCCTGGTGAGCTACACAGGGAGCCAGGAGCCGTTCTGGGAGTCTGTGTTGAGGGCTGTGGGGCAGGGGGAGAGGGCACTTCCCAGTGCGAGCTGGCAACTTAACTTCCCGCCTCCCTGCCAAGGCTTCCAAGGGGGGCACAGCGTGCCTTAATGCCATAGCTTGCTGAATTTCAGAGCCTCTATCTCAAAGTCCCCGCAAAGTTCCCTTTGTCCAGTCACAGACTAGCCAGTCAATCTCTAACTCCTCTGGCGGGTGGAGCGTCATAGGAAAGAGGCAGCAGGTGGTGTGAAAAACAAAGAGATTTCTGCTGTGCTGTGTCAAAATGGAGACTCCGACAGTGCTGTGCCTGAGTCTTACCCCAGCACAGAGCAACCCAGTCCATAGATTCACCTTTTGTTAGCTGCGTGATGATCACTAACTGAGCTTTGAATCAATTCTCATCAAAGACTGAGACCCGCTACACAATGACTCTTGACCTCTGACCTGTAGCAGCTACTGGGAGATGTCTTTTGTCTGAAAGCTGTCGGAGAGCAGACTATGTAGTTCTGTGTTCAGGCACCAGCTTAGCTGCTTTCCCCAGTGTCTGTCAATGCCCCAATTACTAGTAAATTGCTAACGCTCTTACAAGCAACTCTTTCTGCATATTAATTCAGCCGAGCACATGTTCATCAGGTAACCTGGGCACCCCACATGCCCGCTGATGTGATTTGCTCTGCAAATCCAGGTAATTTTGTGCTAGACTTTGGTAGAAAGTTGAAAAGCAGTGTCAGCTTCTCCTGCTCTTAATTAGGGCTGGGCTTTCTCCAGTAAATCACTGATCATTATCAATGAGCTTGTAATTTTATGTCCCAGAATTAGAGACTGATGATTAAAGAGGAAACAGAGAGGCTGTTGTGCAGGTCCGACCTCAGAGCATCTGGGCATTCTTTTAATCTTCATAATTTATCCCACTGAGACCTTCTTCTACAGTTTCACTGAGACTTCCCCTTTCTCTTTAGAAATGGAAGGGCCACTTCCTCTTGACCATCAGTTGCATGGGTGACTGTGGCCAACCTTCTGGCTGGTGGGGTGTGCTGGCCTGTCTGGGTCCCATGCTTTGTTCAAAGTGGGGACATGAGGAACCTGTGAGCATTCCCTCTGTCATGCTGTCTCTTGGTTGTCTAAGCTAAGGGCTGCATCTGATGCCACTGCAGAGGCCACTGGACATAGTGAGGTAAGGGTCATGATACTCCATGGAATCCATGCCCAGATGGCAGAGGCTGAAGCCCTACCAGGTTCCTGATGCTTGATCAGGCCCTCAGGCCTGTGCCTCTCTGACGGGGTGTATACTAATTTTGCTTACATTCATACCCCTGTGCTCTGGCCACAGTATCTTTCTTCGCCTTCTGTCAGTACAGCAAGGGTAGCAGCTTCCTCCACTCTCAGGAATGGTTCTGGGGATTGGCCCCAGCCCATCCTTTGTTTGCATTTCTCCTGTGGGCACAGCAAACAGCATCAACAGGTGATCTGGGTTCAACAAGGCTGATGTATTGTAATCATTTGTGAAAAACTTTCTTTGCTATGACTAGTTGCTTTGATCAGTTGTCAGAAGTGTTTGGTTTGACAGGTTAGTGTTAGGGTTAGGGTAAGGATTAGGGTAGAGTTAGGGTTAGGGTAGGGTTAGGGTTAGGCAATGGGTGACATTCATAGACAAGTATTGAATACATACCGTGTACCTAGTTTTGTAATAATGTGGGGACATACAAAAAGCTTCAAATATTTATGTACAGGTAGAAGGACAGAGTTTATATAGGAAGCTGAAGAAGAAATATTGATAAATTACAAATATTCAATATATTGGAACATCAAAATTGTACGATATGTTTAAAATTTTAAATGTATCCCCATAAATGACATGTTGTCATTAATTTCCCTCAAAGTACTACCATTCCTCACTTCAAATACACTGTTACCTTCATTCCTAACACTTTCTAAAACAGTCCTAGAAATCATCTTTTTGACAAAATGTATGTTGAATGTTGCTGTCAAGTGCTGTCTTACAAAAAAGATGACTCAGGCTCATACAAACATCACAAAATGTCCTCATTTATTTTATTTGTTATGTCTGTCACCATGCAACATTTAGGTCTTCCCCCAGGTAAAAAGGACCATGGAAGGTAAACATCTGTATCCGTTCTGGATACACAAGCAGTCAACATAGAGCAATTACAGATATTCACAAAAGAGCACTCCCAGAACTGCTGCACGAAGTGGCAAGAAGGATGAAATATAGGTACTTGAAATGAGACAGAATATTTTGAGGGGGATAAATAACAATTTGGCTTTTATCATAGCAATATTTTAAAATTTAAAAATCCATTGTATTTTTCAATTGCACCCAGGGAGCTTTACAGTTGCAAGCTCCTGGTTAGTTCAAGCCTGATGCAAAAGATACTCCAACCTACCTAACTCCTTCCCCTAAGGCTTTCTTGAACAGTGGGGCCCTCTCAGCCTCTCATGGGCGTGGTGTCTATCCTGTCTTGGCCCTGTTCTCTTACACACCCTTATAATTGTTAGTGTCCTGCCCCAGGCTATGGTGTGATGCAGTGGTCAGCACAGTACAATGAGAGATGGGAGACCTGAGTCTCAAACTGTTTGAGTTGCTAACTAAATGGTTCAGAACCAGTGACAGAGTGAGAATGAACTTTGGGTTCTGAAATGGTGCTGCCCCCTTCCCAGGTTTCTCTGAGCATCCTGAGAACCATGAAAATGACTGAAGCTTATAATGAACCTGCAGCCAGGTGGGCTAGTTCTTATGAGGCCACATCCTGTCCATCACATACTCCACCAGGCTGAGACTGCCGTGCTTGTCGTTATGTCTTCTTTCCAAAATCCTCTATCCAGGTGCTGTGAATTCTGAACTTAACTCACAGCACTCTGGAAACGGGCACTGCCCCTCTCCTGACACATCACATTATCCTTTGAATACTGAGGTCAATGACAGTTTTAAATCAGAAAGGGCTGTTTAGATTCTGATTTTGACTTTTTGAAGCTTTCTTTTTTAAGAAAATTGAGATCTAGAACCCCAACCTGGGCAAATAAGACCCTGGCCCCATATCTGGTGTTATTACAAAGAGCCCTAAGGAAGAGAATATATGAACTCTGACCTTAGAGTTGATCCCTCAACAGCAGGATAGAATAGTGATGCATAATGATGTGTCTAGAGGATGAGGCTACATAGCATCGTCCAGCTGTTAAGGTGGAGGTGACCCGAGGCTTGGGTCCCTCCGTCTCAGTCCCTGAATCTCTTCAGTCCTGAAGCTTCAGTCTTTCTTCTAGAGCTCAGCCCTTATCCTACCTACAGGCTCAGCACCTCTTTCAGAACCAGTTCTGGAAGCATTCAGAAAGAAAATGAAAATGTTCAACTCCTGTTCTTGGCTGCAGGGTTTTGCATTCTGCGCTGGTCAGGTTGTGATCTTGTGTGAGGTTTTCATCGAGGTTTTCTGCTGTGCTATTTCTCATGGTCATGGTCACATCGTGTGACTCTGAAGTCTGATCCTAAGATTCCAGGCTTCTTACGTGTCTTGGTTACTTTTCTCTTATTGCTAGGACAAAATACTGACACCAAAAATTAAGGAAGGAAAGATTTACTTAGCTCACAGTTTGTGAAGGTTTCAGTCAGTAATCAGCTGGCTCCAAGGAAGGGTAGAATGATACAGGGCCAACACGTCAAGGTGGCGGACAGAAAAGCAACAAGAGCAAAAGAGAGGGAGATCAAGACTCTTTTCTTCCTTTACATTCCACATGGGCCATCCTCCCTCCCCCAAGGGTGGGTGTAGTGCTCACACCATACCCCTGCCCTCCTCTTGCACAGACTGAGAATGTTTACAAAGTAAGAACCCTGGCTCCCTGCTGAGTTGCTTAGTTAAACTTCTAAACTTCTCAAGTTGACACAATGTATCAACCATAACATTGAGCCTTGTCTGATTTCAAATTCTATGCTTGCTTTAGTTCCTACAGGTGCCTAGAAGCTAGCTGTCACATGGTCTTATTTGATTTGTGCCCCCACATTGTCATTTGCTGAGGTAATCCCGCTATTACCAGCACAGAGTGGGCATTCGGTGAATAGTAATTGGATGGATGGATGGATGGATAGATGGCTGGCTGGCTGGCTGGCTGGCTGGATAAGCAGCTAAATGATGGGATGCATAGAGATCATTCTGTCACTTCTTAGCTTTATTTGTATCTCCAGAATACCCTCTTTCTCCCTGGAATCTCTGCCTCTTGGCTATCCCGTCCCAGACCCCTGTCCACCTGCCTGGCCCCCATCCAGCTGCCCAGTATGTAGAGGCAGGTTTGGCTGACTTGTGTTCCCGCCATCCTCAAATTTGACCTTTCTTGTGCAAGCACCCTCAGTGGGCATTTGTGGTAAGAGAGGGTGCAAGTAGGTTAGGACCCCTTGGGAGAGGCAGGGAGTAGTGCCCAGCAGTGCTGGGTGAGACAGACAGTCCAAGGCCCACTTCTGTCTTTCATTCTATTCTACAAAGGGCCAGACTTCTCGCCTCTGAAAACTTGCTTTGCTTTTTGTAAAAAAAGATAATCAAAGCCCCAGTGTGGCTGGCAGAGTTTCTGAAAGTCAACAGGAAAGAAGCAACAGAAAGGAGCTCGCTGAGATGGGCGTAATGTTCAATTCCTCTCACTGAGACAGATCTAATTAAAATAAATCTTTAAAGAGTAGACCTGGAAGCCAGTCCCAGAGGGAATGGGGGTCTCTGAGATGGGCACCACTAAGGACGGGACACACAGAGGCGCCCCTGCTCCTAGCTCTTCCAGAGCAGCTCTCTCCAGGAGCCTGGCTCTATGGCTTTGGGAAGACACCGAGAACAGTCTGCCAAGAAGTAGGGATCTTGTCTTCCCGGGGCTGTTTGAGGGGTTTCTGGGTTTAGTCACCCTATTCCTTTAGAACTCTTGGTGTCTGCTCTCCAAATGATCCTGTTGCCCACAGATTTTTTTTTTTTTTTGGCTGTTGCTTAAAATCCCATCTGATCTCAGATTCCTGTTGCGTCTCATTGCCTCTACTGATTTCTTTCTGGTCTTTCTTTCTTGCAAAACTTGGGGGCAACATTAAAGCACAAGTGTGAGCTGACATTCCGCCTTCAACTGAATGTGCTAAGGGTGCCTCCAGAACCCCTTGTCACTGACAAAACAAAAGCAATAGCCCCTAAGCACCATGGCAAATGAGCTCTACCTGTCTCCCACCCATGTACCAAACCTCGGCTGTGGTTTCTTTTCTTTGTTTTATTGGGGAAATATTGAATAACCTAAAATTAACTCCAAACTGTTCAAAAGTGTACAATTTCGGGGCATCTAGTCTTACCAGAGTATTATACATGCGTCACCTCTATCTGTTCCAAACAACAGAAAGAAATTCTATAGCCAACAGCAGTCACTCCCCATGCCTCTCTCTTTCCGGCCCCTAGCAGCTGAATCTACTTTTGGTCTCCATGGATTTGTCTTTTCTGGGCATTTCATAAAATACAGTTATACTGTACAACGTGGTCTTCTAAGTTTGGCTTTTTGCATTTTCTCTAATGTTTGCAAGGTTCATTCATGCTGGCTGTAGCCTACTACTTCATTTTGGTTTTTTTAACTGAAAATAATATTCCACTGTGTTTATTCATTTATTACACCTTACTTACATACGCATGTGTCCAGGGACAGTTAGACTGTTTCCAGCTTTTGACTATTATGCATATCGCTAGTAACATTTATAGATAATGATTTGTTTGAATCTCTGTTTTCGGTTCTCTTGGTATATACCAAAGAGTGGAGTTGTGGGTAATCTGAAAATCTCTACTAACTTTTGAAGAGCCTCCTTGGCCAGGGTTTCTTGTTCTAATGGATCCCCCAAACCCTGCCTCCACTCTGACTCCCAACATGTTGCTCCTCTTTTCCTATCATGCTGGTCTTTCCTTCTGCACTGGATGAACTGTCATTCATCTCCCTGAACTGTGACCATGTCACTCCCTCTTTGAAAGCTCTGCACCCTATGTGCAGACTTAGGTATGGATGCTTAGATTCGGTGTTAGCCAACTCTGCAGTTTTTAGGTAGCGTGATGAAAAATTGTGGTCAGTATTTCAATTAAAAGAATTTATAACTGTAAAAGACATTGCCATTTATCCCGCATCTCATTCCATCATTCTTACTGCTTTTCAAAGCATTTCTGGAAGTCTTTTTTGTGTGCTCAGTTGTGCTTTTGTGGCTCTGTTTAAGTACTAAATCTATTCAAAATGTTGAATTATCGTGATCACATTGACTTTGGGAAAGACTCAGACATCATACAGTTCCAGAGCCAGCGAATAAAGTGGATGATGACATGCAGGAGAGTTTTTGTCAACCTGAGCCTGCCATGGTATTCCATAGCACTCAACAGCAGCATTCACTATATTTTTGACTTCACCTCTTAAAGACAGTCATGGACGAGGACTTTCAAAATTGCTTCAGAAAGTGGAAACAGTGATAGAATAAGTGTGTGTCAAGTTGGGGAAAATATTTTGAGGGTGCTGAAAGACGGTATGTCTTCTAATGCAGTGACTTTTTCTTTAAACATCCACCACATATTTTGAACACCTCCTAGAATATACCGTGGTTTTCTGTTGGCTTGTTCTCCCCTCCAGGCCCTATTGGACATTACTTGAGCATGGGGACCATATCTGGCTGTGTCCCATCTTCTGGGTGCCAAGGCTGGTGCTAGTGAGATGTCTTTGTGGACAGTCAGTGAATGTGGGGGTGGCTCCTGGATGAGACATGGGGTTGACATCGCTGGGGTCTTCCACACAGAGGTTATGACAGGCAGAATGCCCCAGATGGTCTTGCTTTCCTCCTAGGCAGCGAGGACATTTGTTTCCCTCCCTCCCAGTATGCAGTGGCCGGCTGTCATCTCTGGGCTGGCACTGTCATGCTTCATTAGGACTGCTTTTGTTGCTACGTGCTGAGGTATTCACTGTTGCTAGGTTGTCTTTTGTTTCATGTATATCTCACAATTTTCCCCCTGGTAAATAATCAGGGCTCAATTAATTCTGCATTTCTCATTGTTTGTTCCAGCTGTCGAGCTGCTTGCATGAGCAAAGAGTGATTGTTCAATGTTTTCCCTGTAATGAACTGTCAAAGTCTTCTGGGTCACTGCTGTTTGTGAGAAAACACGGGAGGGACAGAGACAGGAAGACAGAGAGAGAGAGAGAGAGGGAGAATGGAGGAAAGAGAAAGGAGAGACAGAGACAGAGGCACAGAGGGAGGAAGAAAGAGAAGTAGATGTAGAGAAAGAGAGAGTCAAGGACAAAAGAAAAAGACACAAGGAGACAAAAAGGTTTGGCAACAGAAAGACAGTCACTGTTTACAGATAGACACAGATGAACAGATAGAAACACACTTTGCAGACACACCAACCCTCCTCCCCCACACAGTACCCAAAGCTCACTCAGATCAGCAGAGAGTTCATAAGGAGACACAGAGACACAGGAAGGGAGAGATAAAAAGGACACACAAGATAGTGATACACAAAGGGAGTCACAAAGAAAAAGGACAAATAATGACCAGTTAATGTCTGTGTGAGTCTATGTGGCAGCAGGAGACTCTGATGTTGGCAGAACAATGATAAGAACTAGCATTATTTAGTGTCCCCCCCACACACACCTGACACCAGACTAGGAGCACCCAGAGATTATCTGCCTTCACCTCGGAGTCTCCCTGTGAGGGACCAGCTGTTAGCACCCTGCTCTCCAGGGGAGGAGGCTGGGACTCAGAACTGGACGTGCAGGACAGCACTGGGCTGGCCAGAGGCACGCTCAAGTCTTAAACTCATCTTTCTCCGCCTCCAAAGCCCAAGTTCTGAACAGCTGTGTTCAAGTGCTTCTCAGGAGACCTGCCCCTGGGTCTTAGTCCTGCTACTTCCTCGTCGGCTGTACAGCCAGGTGCCAGCCCCTGCGCCTCCCAGCCTGTCCCCTAGGGACTCTGTCAGCACTTCCTCTCCCTCATTCTTAGGCCGAGTCCGTGAAATGGAGGGAGACATTTGTTCCTGGGAAGGAAAAGTGTATTTCCTACAGAGAGAAAGGGGAGGGAGGACACTGCAGCCCCCCTTGGGCTAGGACACAGGAGCAAGAGCATCCTGCAGCCCATAGCAAGTGGGAGACTATTGCTAACCCTATAACAGTAACAGCTGGTGGAGGGCTGTGTGGGACCCTCTTCAAAAGAAGAAGGATGTGACTTGCTTCGTGTCCCAAATCTTGGGTCCATGTAGGTGTGGGTCTACTTTTATTAACCAACAATCTGATATTTGACACACAATCATCTAGCATACAGTATATCTTCCTTACGTATTTGCTTTGTTTGTCTCTGTTTCTGTAGTTCAACCTCAGGAAGGCAAAGATCTATTTTATTCCTACTGCTAACTCTTCAGGATCTGGCATACAGTGGGTACTAAATAAATGCTTGTTGAATGAACGAACGTCTGCCTCTATCATAATTCTCATAACCTCCATATTTCTAGAATTTTCTCCCTGGCTGAGGTAGAGTAGGGGTTCTATAGAAGCCAGAGGGAACATCACAATCTCTTTCGAGAATAACACTACAGAAACTGCAGCAAGCTTTTGAGCTGTGACATTCAATTTGTATTCTAGAAAGATGACTCTGGTGGCCATGTGGAAGGCAAATGGCAGAGCAACGCTGGAGGCCAGAGCTGGGAGAAGGAGAGGACAGTGTTATTCAACACCCAGCGGTGTCCAGACCTGCGAAAGTGCTGTCAAAACAGGAAAATGCTGTGAACTTTAACAAAACTGTCAAGTTCACTAACTTTCTTGTTCTTTTTTTTTTTTTTCAGTTAAAGATCTTGCTTGCTTGACTGGTTTTTCCAAACTCTCAGAGCTCCCCTGAAGTCAGCCAACATGGCTTTATTGTCATGTGGGGAATAGTAAACCTTTGAAAAATACCTTCTGAGTTCTGGATTTATGGAAACAATTTGCACTGTGGTGAGTCTTGAAGAGCACTTCGAAACATAGTGTTTTGATTTTCTCAGTAATTTCTTGAGGATCATTAGAGATGAGAATCCAAGAGCCAGGATGGGTGTTTAGCATAGGCTGCATGCTTGTCAAGAAGCATGATTCATTCAAGCACTTCGATAAGGAATCAGGAGACCAGCAGAGGTGTCCACTCAGCACTCCTGAGGAGCTCATTTCTCCTCAGGATCATTACAGGGTCACACAGATCAAAGTGCCAAGAATATGGGGAAAACTCACATTCTGTGGTTCTGCTGCCCTTGGGTGGCTCATGCATTACTCACATCTTCAACTGAGTCACTTCCAGTCCAGTCTCCGCATCCTGCCACCACATGGAGGCAAAACAGACCAAGTGATCTTTCAGACTCCAGAATCTTTTGGATCTTGTGTCCAACTGTCAACTCACTGAGCTAGTAAAGACCTTACTGCGGTCAGCAGCACGGGTGGCGGCTCAGGCTCAGCGGGAAGCAGGTGGGGATGGTCAGCACCAGGATCTGGGGTGGTCCAGGCCAGGCTGGAACAGGAGGCAGTGGGAAGAGAACCAATCTTCTTCTTTCTTTCTCTCTTCTCCACGGCAGGTGTGAAAGGGCTTCTCCAAGGGTGTGATGGAGAGGGATGATGGAGAGGATGACTTTGCCACCAGGGGCTGACTTGATCAGAAAGGAGACAGTGATGAGTTCTAGAGGCACTGGTTAGGGTTTTTACTGCCAACCAAAGAACTGACATAACATTGCACTTGTGGAGGGAAAGAAATTCTGTCCTCCCACCAGCCTCCTCCTCTGTACCTATCTGGAAGCACTTTCTGTGAGTTCTGCCTCAGCATCACTTCTTTCCTCGTGAATGTGGTTCCAGCCTACTCATATTTGAAGATCAAGCTTCCTGGGACCGCCGCCATGCTTTCTAAGACCATCCCAGCAGACTCAGGGCCACCCCTGTCTGCAAAGTCCATACCACCCCGCATTCATGTGGCCTGTGTCTGCTCTCCAGAAAGATTTGAGAGTGTGGAAAGGTCTCATTCCTTCTTTTAGCACCAGAGGCCAGCACATGACCAGGTGCGTAGTAAACAGAGGCTGAATTTTGCTCACCCATCAGAACACTGAGTCTGTTTGTTATCTGTATGGCATCAGTGGAATCACCTGGCAAGCCTCAAGGCACCTTTTTCCATCTCTGCACCTGACCGAGGCAAGCTTAATATGTTAGCAGGGGTTCTATAAACCAGCAAAACCACACAGATAATATTCATGGAGCCATCTGTTACGTGCCAGATATAGCACTAAGCACTTTATGTATATGGACTGTAGATTTTCATAAAAAAACTATGAGCTACTATAATTAGTATCATCTTCCCCATTACACAGATGAGGAAGCTGAGGCTGAGATACTAAGTGCCTTTCCTAAGGCCACACAGCTACAGAGTGACACACTAGGATTCGAACCCAGGAGACATGGCTGCAGAGTCGCACTGAACTGTAATCACGCTTCCCTGAAGGTGCTGCTGTTCACTGAGCACCCAGTAGGTGCCAAGTACTTTATTCCAATTAATCTTCACAGAGAATAAGTAGTTTTTATTACTCTCACAGGAGAGATGAGGAAATGGAGGCTCACAGTGTTCAGGTAACTTGCCTAATGTCACACTGTAAGCTGTGAACTAGTATCTAGTTGCTAAGCCCCAGCGTCTATGATTTTCCTGCTTATTTCTGTTCCTTCACTATTTTGATTTCAGCGAAAGGGAAACAGATGTTAATGAAAGGGGAATGTTTTGCATGAAGCCATGCAGTGGCTTCTGGTAGGAGTGGATATAAACTGGCATTGGTTAACTTTTGCTTTGCATCAACTGCCTCTTGCCAAGCATTAGTGACTGAACACTACAGTGATTTTATTTTCCTTTTTGTTTGCTGATGGACTGGCTAACTCTTTCTTTGCTGGGTTTGGGAGACTTACTGATTATTTCTGGGATGTCTAGTAGGGTGGGCAGGTCTAAGATGGCCTCACACAGGAGTCTGGTAGTTGGTTCTGGCTGTCATCTAAGTTCCTGGGTTCAGTCCCACGTGTTTAATGGGCAAGTGCAGGTCCTCAGGAGTCTGAGGGCACAAGGCGGGTAATGGGGTAAATGGCAAGGTCCCTTGAGGTCTGCTCCAGGATTTCACAGGGACTGGTCCCTATGGGTCAGGGCAAGTCACAAGTGAGCCTGGACTGTACAGGAGGAGAAATAGGCTCTGCACTGCCTTGTGGAAGAGTGTGCACGGATGATTGGGCTCTTGTACAATCTTCCATGTTCCCTGACACCCAGCCTTGTGCTCTTTCTCTTCCCTGTGTAGCTGAGACTTTTTCATTCTTCTTGAGTCCAGGTCTGGGGTCAGTTTTTATGTTATGTGACCCAAATTTACCTTGGTGCAATTTTTTTGCTTGTTTGTTTTCAAGAAGTCAGCAAGTGAAGATCCTAAGGAAATTTCAGCCCCTCCTCTCTTCACAATCCTTGGGGTGGATGGGCAGTCTTGGCCTTGGGCATTTCTTCTCTGCACAGCTGGCCCTGGAGGGCACTGCACATTATAATGTCATATTTGGGTCAAACCAGTGTCTCCTCACAGGCTTCTGTCCTATTTTCTGGTTCTTGCTGCCCTGTCCTACCCAAAGTGTGCTTTAGCAGTAAGTGAAGTTTCCTGCCCATGTCCAAGGGCCCAGAGTGACAGAAAATTCCCAAATAAGTGTGGGAAAACTGTACTGTGACAGGTGGGGTTGAGTATCTGGGTCCCAAGAAAATTATGCAGACCTGGTTTCCTTTTGTTTCAGGGCTGTAAGGAGACTGCTCAGGAGAATGGCTAGCAACAGAACAGATTTCATGCACCAGGTTTACATCACATATCTGTACTTTGCTTACCTCAGCCCACCTCACATCACAGACGCGCAGAAATGCTCTCCAGAGTGACAGAGACTGATTCGGAAAAAGGTTGCAGCTTAGGAGTGGACTACTGTCTTGCGGTACGGAGAAGATATAGGACCCTTTAACCATGATGCAAAGTAGAATGGGAAGAGCAATTTCACTTCTGGTTACTACCACAAAGAAGCAAAGTCAAGGGCTCAAATAGAAATGTGCTGTCATATATTCATAGCAACAGTAGTCACAAGAAGCAAAAAGTGGAAGCAACCCAAGGGACTGTTGATGGATGAATAATGGAAGGACAAAATATGGTCTATCCACACAACTGAATGTTATTCAGGTTTAGAAAGGACGAACTTTCTGACCCATGCTACTGTATGGATGAACGTCAAGTGGTGTAGAATTTCATCCACACAAAGTGCCTAGATTAGTCAGATTCATAGAGACAGAAAACAGAGTGGCGATTGCCTGCCAGGGAGAAGGCAATGGAGAGCTGTTGAGTGAAGTGTAGATGGGCAAGGTGAGGAGCATTTGGAGACAGACGGTGACGATGGTGACACAGTGTGAACGTCTTAGCGCCACTGAGCTGCACACTTTAAACGTGGTTAGGATGGTAAACTTTATGTTCTGTACATTTCCTCATAAATTTTAAAAGCCTCTTTAAAAGCACTATGAGGGAACATGTGGGAAGTGGCTGAATACAGGTGGAACCAGGCGCTATGGGCACAGGAATGAGGGCAGATTTTGTGGACAGTAGGAGGGAGGTCCCGGACAGAGGAGCGCCCAGGATGTGTGAGCACGAGAGGCAGAGAACTGCAGGTGGAAGCCAGATTCACACTTCTCTGGACAGGTGCCCAACAGTAAATCCTGAGGTGCTGGGAACACCGCAAAGAGAAGACGTTTGAAGCGGTGAGAATGATTTCACCCTGAGCCGATCATCACACGTTGTGCACATACACTGCCTGCACCCCTGAATATGTGCACATCTTGTGTGTTGTGAAATAAAGTTTGAAATTAAAAGCATTCTTAAGTCAAAGTGATTGTTTTTCTCCAAAGGATGAAAACAAGAGTCATAGAATTCCCTTTCCATATGTTGTGAAAATAGCATTAAACTATGAAAATATGTAAAATATTTTAGGGAAAAATATTCTCATAAGTATGTTTATAAATATGTTTATTACCAATAACCATCAACTGGCCACTCCACCCTGACCTTTCATCCTTCATTCTCCCTCTCTGAGGGGCCCACACAGAGACTATCTTTAACCCAAGACCCTGGGCCACTGTTCTGCCCAACTAACACCACAGGAAGGAAGGAGGTTGGTGTTTAGGGTATGTTTGTCTTCATCAGTATGGATTATAAGCTTTTCTTCCCTTCCTGATGTCGTGGTCCTTTTATTATTTCTCCATGTGGACTAAAAAAGAAGACATCCTGGGTAGAGAAGAAATTCTCCAAGCTCAATGTTCCATCTCCCTGCAAGGCAGACGTGGACCTACGGCAGATTTTCCAAGTTGTGCTGTGCATAGTGTCACCTGCTCTGTGACTGGCCATCTATAGTTCTTATCCTGCCGGCTCAGCCCTCAAGAGGTTGTAGGAAGTTTAAACCATCACTTTATCTCAGAAAGCATAAAAGGAGGGTACGCAAGCTGACAGGCGGATGGAGGAGCATAAACACAGAAGCCTGAAAGAGTACAAATGACCTGGCTGGATGGCTGACGGTATCTGGGGAAAAGGAACAGCACAGGGGGAGGGGACCATTTACTATATACCTTAATCCTGCTAATTAAATTTTGTGGCTTATTGTTTTAATGTTCACCACAATATTTTAAATCCAGTCAATTATACTTATAAAATTACTGAAAAAATCAGGGATCAAATTTTAATTTGTTACTTAGTGGAAAGATGAAGATCTGAAGTTAGTTTGGATGACTATTAAGTGAGTGTTTTCTCATTCCATCAGTGCCCAGGACTTTTGCTTCGCGCTTTGACCATGTGCCCCGGAATGGTTCTAAGTGTGTGTGAGGAGGTACAGGTGCAGAACTGAGGTTTGATGACAGTTTCCTGGTTGTGGGTGAAGGAGGGCAAAGGTAATGTCTGAAGCAGAGAAGACAGTTCTAAGATCGCTGCTATAGACACTAAAAATGAAGGACAGAAGGGCGGAAGCAGCAGAAAGGGGACACAGGGAGAATATGTTCACTGCGGTGTAGTTTTAGAAGCCACACTTGGAAGGAGGAATATTCTTTGCCATTTTCTAAATACAGACACCGAAGTCACAAAAACCTGAAGGCTTATAGACAGCCAGAATCTGAACTTAGGTTCTCATGATTCAAAGCTTGTTAGAACTTACTCTAAGCCTCACTCTTTCTCTGTGTTGCAGTCAGGGCTTATGACGAGAACAATTAAAATTATGACATGGGATTTATAATATTATTTTATGATGGTCACTCAGAGTTAACACAAGAAAGTGCAGGAAATCTATCCACAACACTAAAGACATAGAACATTCAGCCAAGGGCCTGGATCCCACAGCAATGTCCTGCATGAGTCCAGATGAAGATCCAGAGCTCATGACAATGGCTTCCCCGAGTCCAGCTGGAGGTCTAGAGCCACAAGAAGGACTCACTCCAGTCTCTTTCATGGATCCATACTGGGAAGGCCCAAAGCCTGCGGTGGAAACTAGAAAGTCTATGCCAGCGGGGTGAAGGAGCTGTGCTGGTAAGTTGAGGGTTCTACACTGGAGCTGAGAAGTCACACTCAAAACAAAGACTAGGGCTGTCCTGAAAAGCACCACAGCCATCCTCAGTGACACAGAGGCCCGGAGCTCCTCCAACAATAAGCACAATCCAGTACATGCCAGGAAGCCAGTGTGACGAGTTCATCCTGGAGACCAAGCGGCACACATCTTCCTCTCCAGAGCCAGGAAGCAATGCTCGATGTGAGGACCAGAGCTTCTCCATTACTCAAACAGTAATGAGTAGGAGAACCCACAATGCCTCAATGCCTCCCTTCTCCTTCTTCACGTCTCTATTTATGCTGGCCACTTTCCTCAAGTGGAACATCTACACTCAGCACCATGGTGATTTAATTCCACTGGTGTTAAGTTGACCACCAGTTTTTAATCTATACCACTCTGCTATGAGTAGCTTCAGACTGGATCCCCACATGAAGAGAAACAAAAGGTGGAGGAGTGTTTGAGATGTAATCCTTGGGAGTGAAGTGCTTACCTGGGAGGAAAGAAGTCCAAAATCACCAGGTTTGAACACAGGATGGCAGCCAGGCAGAAACACTATCACGACATCTGGGAAGCCCTGGTGCTCCGGAGTCGTGAGCTGAAAGTGGAATGTGGGTTTTATCTTCAGGTTAGACATGCTGTGTGGAATACTGGGAGTGAGGAAATGATAAAAGCAAGAGGTGATTAGCGAGGAGGGAAAAGGTAAGACAGGAGGGGGAGAAGCGGCGCAGAAATGCTGACTGATAGGTCCTCCAGACACACTTCCAGTGGTCAAAAGCCGAACGAGAGAGAGGTCTGCAGGAGGCTGAGCGTAGAGGAGAAGCAGGGAGAGGGACCACAGGGGTGGACTAGCGAGGTAGGAAGGGTGTAAGGAGCTGGTTTCCCATCATGCTGCAGAGCTGGAAAGAGAAAAACAGACTAGATGCCATGGGACTGACCCTTAGTGGTTGGAGATCAGCAGTGGCCATGGGCAGCTGGTCAAGAAGGTGGACTGCAGGGCCGTGCAGATGCTGGGGAGGCTTACACCAGAGGACCCTGTGGATCTTCCAAAAGACTCACAGGATTCTATAGACAGTGCCTTTATGTGATAAGTTATTTTCGCTGTCAGCCCACGTGGTTGTGGCTGGTAATTATAGGGTAAAAGGAAATAAGAAAGACATAATTTCTCCCCATCAAAGCCTGACTGTTTTACATCTCCACCTCTCTGGCAGTCAGGCTTTCTGCCTTCACAGGTGCCACTTTGATTTCAGTCACATAGGAAAGGAATTTGAAACACTTTCAAAGTGATTAAAGAGAGGAAGCTACTGCAAATGTGGGATAAATGCAATAATTACATTAACTGTTTATGGCCACAGGGCTTTTAGGCTGGGGCTGGTGAGAACTGTGACAGAGGTGACACAGACACTGCAGGAGCAGGAGGTGGCAGAAGTGCAGGTGAAGGAAGCCTCGGGTATGGGGGTGGGGGCCCCACAAATGATAGTTCTTATCATTCTGGTTACTGTTTATTGAGCATTTACCAATCATCCTGTGCAGTCTTCTTAACCCTTCACTAAAGCCCACTGAGATGGGCACTGTTTTCCTCATTGCAAGGACATCAAAGTCCAGAGGACACTGGTTATTATTTAAGACACACCTTAGAAGTGGCACTGTTTGGCTGCAGAGTTAGTTCTGTCCAAACATAAAGAAACACTCAGCCTTTGGCTTCACTATGCAGTACGTCTACTCATTACCTCAGTGAAAATGTCTGTTGTTCAGATTCAGCAATTTTCCCTCCAATTCCACACCTGAGGTGAATAGACGAGACCTTTGTTAATTATTTCCCAAAAGCCCCCAGACACGAAGGAATTCATATGACTTACTGTCTCCATGAGAACACAGGTCAGAGAGTTCAGAGAAAGTGCAATTCAGAGGCTGAATGTGCCATTCCCTTAAAAGATGGAGAAAGTGTAAGAAATGAAGGCCAGGTCTGAAAGGAGGGTCCAGAAAGGCTGATGCGATGTGGCTTCATCTTCTTTTTGATGGGATCGTGCTATGGCCATGTTGATCTCCTTTACTGAAAGTCACTTGGTTATGAACTTTAATCAAATTACAAAATACTTTCACAGAGACATATAGATTAGTGTTTCACAGAATAACTGGGCATTGTAGTTCAGTCAAGATGACGCACAAAACTGCCATACACTTCCCTCTCACTTCCCGTCTTTCCAGGTAATGAGGCACCAGGATTGAGCTCTGGAGTAAGAGCAGAGGTAACAGAGCAGGGAGGTTTTAGACAGTGGGAAGAAGATCTGGAACTTATTTCTTTCGGCATCTGACTTTCACTTGTTTTTGTCTCAGAGTTTTTCAGACTCCAGGTACCATAAACCTCTGTTATATAGTACTAGACCTTCTAAGTAGTTGTTCAGATTACAAGATATAGGCATGAAAAACATGCCTATGTTTTTCAATGAAAGTACAAACTGTCTTTTTTGACAAACTAACAGAGATTAATTGTATACTTACCTATCATGTATATATATATTCATGTATATGTCTCCATATACATGAATATATATGCAGACATATTTTTTTCCCTTCTTTTTTCTCCCCTTTCCCCATCCCAGTTGTTTTTTCCTTTTGAGCCGTTTCTTTCACTTTCACTTTCACAATACCTATTGTATATTTTGGATCTTATTTACTCTTTCAGTTTTTTACACTAGGGAGACAATATGATATTTAGAAAATAAGAGTCTGTTGTATTTCACTTATGAGTATGGTCTCAATTTACATTCATTTACCTATAAAAACCTCTAGTTTATCCTTTTTTATAGCTCTATTATATAAAGCTACTACATCTTTATATCCATTCCATGGTTGATGGGCATTTGGGTTTTTTCCAAGATTTAGCTACTACAAATTGCGCTGCTATAAATATGGCTGCACATATATCACTGTGGTATGATGTTTTCAGCTCTTCCGGAAAGATACCCAGAAGGGGAATAGCTAGGTTAAATGGGACCTCCAATCCTAGTTTTTTGAGGAACCCTCACACTGATTGTAGTTTTTTGAGGAATCCCCCCACTGATCCCTACAGTGGTTATATCAGTCTATACTCCCACCAGTAGTGGAAAATGGTTCCTTTTCCCCACTGCCATGCCAGCATTTGTTATTGTTTGATTTCCTGATGACAGCCATTCTTTCTGAAGTGACATAGAATCTCAATGTTATTTTAATTTTCATTCCTTGAATGACCAGAGATGTTGAACATTTCTTTACATATTTATGTGCTGTTTGTATTTCTTCATCCGAGAAGTATGCACTCATCCCAGATGCCCATTTCTGGATGGGGTCTTTAAATTTTGGGGTCACCTCAGCTTTCTATGATGTTGCAATTAACCACTTCAGCCAACCTTTTGCCCTTCAAATTCAGACACATGCAAACACCAATCCACGGTGTGCCTTAAGCTCCACAACAGTGTGTACCATGTAGTTTCAAAGCCCCTTTCATTAGTAATCCCATCCATCTCTCAAGCAATCCCCTGGGTCTTCACGCCTGGCTAGGGTTCTGTTTTTGCAAGAAAGATCAATTGTCAAGTTTGGGGTAATTGAGATTTTTTTCCTCCAGTCACAGTCATTTTTCTCTTGCTCAGTCAAGCATGTCCCTCTGCTGCTTGATTTTTTTTTTCTGGACACTGCATTTGTGCTTGGAGATGAGACATTTCCTGCCAGCTGCATCGTGCTCCACTGAGCTGGGTGCAATGTGAGTTGCTCATTACGGTTGCCTATTATCTCGGATTCCCTTAAGTTACTCAGAATAAACTCAGGACAGTTTTTTCCTATTGCATGAGGAATACAATACTGACTTCTTCAAGCCTCAAACCCAGAGGCATTGACCATGCCAGCACCAGCCAACTAGAACAAAAAGTCCTGCTGGTGGCTGGATGCATGGTTTATGCCAAGTCTCACAGAGGATTACTTTGGGCAATCACAGGGTGAATGTGAGTGCTGATTACATCTGTAGGTACCAGCCAAACGAAATGAAGTGTAACTATATAATGTTAGGCAAATTTAAAGGATTGTTATTTCTCTTGGGCCAAATCTCTGTTTCCCAATATAGAAGAATAACCTCTGAGGTCAAATCCAAATTGCCTGTTTTATGCTTCTGTGAATCTAAGTACAATACAAGAAAGCTCTCGGCTGAGGCAACGGGTCCTGTGGCCAGCCATCTGTGCCTTTTTACTGCACTCCGCAATCAAGCCCCCTCTGACCGACGGCCCAGCATGGCCCCGCTGGGGAGCTCCCATTTGTACCTGGGACAGGAGGAAGGCTGGCCATCCCTGTGAGGCCATCCCAGGAGAGGGCTCATGTGCTTACATCCTATTTCGGATTTGAAGATGCTCCATACTCAGGCCCGCTGGACTCACTGGCAAAGGACCTGCTGCTCAGAGCCTCACTTTGCCCTAACCAGTCACTTTGTCCTTTAAATCCAATGGGGACTAAGTCCTCACTAAAGTGCCAATTTCTCCCAAATCCTGCACAGTATTCGTTCACGTGTCTGTTTGCTTCGACACTTGCCACACAGTATTCTACTGAGGTTTTTATTGCTTCTCCTCCTAAGCTGTGAGTAACTCCAGGTTTGAGTCTAATGTATTCCTGGCCTCAGCACACATTAGCAGACAAGTAAGTGTACTAAGAGTTGGAAATAGGAGGAGAGAAGAGGGAGACATCTCTTTCCCATTCAGTATTCAAGCAATACAAGCTGGACTTCCAGGTAGACTGAACACAGCTTCACCCCACATTCTATGGAGGTACAGATGGCTGGGAGTTCGGCATTGTTTCTGATGATTGTTCTTCTGTGTCTGGGGGCACCAGACTGCTCTTCACTCACCTCATTATAGCCTTACTTACATGGTGGCCAAGCGGAGGTCCAGCAGAGTCCATGGCCAACTGACCACTTCAGCAGGGCAACCTGGGCTTCTGGATGGAAGTATTTGTCCAAAGAGAATTGCCACATTATCCCAGTAACAAGTTGACTCCTTTTAAGGAACATAATTGTTCTGACTCCTTTATGAAGTTACTTCCAGGAAGCTACCTAGGGTGTATGCTGTTGCCCAAAGGAAGCTGGGTTTGGGTTCAAGGAACATGGGCTGAGACAACCACAGTGTGGTTTGGGGAAAAGTCATAAGGTAAGCATTGTGTTATCAGTTGTCTATTTGTTTTGCTTCCTGGTCTTTAGCAATTTTTTTTCCTTCCGGACCTCAGTTTCTCTACAGAGTGGAGAAATTAAGAATATGAATTTTTTATTTTTAATTTTCATCAATGTATTTTTTAAACAGGGTCTCACTGGATAATCTAGGCTGGCTTCAAACTCATGGCAAACCTCTAGTCTCAGCCTCCCAAGTGCTGAGATTACTGGTGTGTGCCACCATGCCAGGCAAGAATATAATTCTTAACATAAATTGCTTGGGTTCAGATTCAGACTTGTTAGTTTCTACCAGCAAGACCTTGGAAAAGTCATTTGCCCTGGAAAATGGGACCAGTGATAGATCTACTTCAAGGGGTTGTGATGCGCATTAAATGAATTAATATATATAAAATGCTTAGAGCCTTCCCTGGGATATAGTGAGTACAATGTAAATGTTTACTGAAGACATTGTCATTGACATTTTCTCCATTATCATCAGTCAGCACAGAAGGACATTGGTCCAAAACACGAGTCTGTAGACTGGGGCTGACCTCTAATGGAAGCCTTCACCAGGAGTCAAAGGGAGAACGAAATGTCCATGCCACACATGTGCCATGCTGTCAGCATTTAGTTTTGGGAAAGATTGTCCTCTTTTTCTGAAGCAATATGTTTTCTATTCCTTTAGTGCTAAAGTAATATTTTAAAAGAAATACTAATGATTATGGACTTTAAAAAATATGTTTCATCTGGAAAAACAAGCAGTTGGTCCTCACACTGAGCGTCTTAGAGTTCACTTAGTTTACTCTGTTCTTTCTTTAGATGAGGCTACCATTGCTGGGATAGCAGAGGAGTTGACCAAGACATAGGACAGTATCCACCTCCCCAAGAAGAAGGAAGAGATGCTGGTCTTCATCTGGTATTAGAGCACCTCATTCCAAAGAAGACAAAGGAAGAGTCAGTGATATCCGAGGGAAACTCTCCTTGTATCCGTAGTACCGTATGTTAGGAAGTAGGAGTAGGAGAAACTGTGGACGCTTAGCTCAGCTATGTGGAAACTGTACTGCACTCCTACCCATGCCGCGTGGTATCGCTGCAAACACTAGTCCTCCCACCGCGAGCGCCTGTCTTACCCCTGCTAACACTTACAGCACACTTGTGAAACACCAGACACAGAGAAAAGACTTCAGAGATTCTCTCTCTTCTCAGAGGCATGAGGGATGGATGATTAGCCCCATTTTCTGAAGGAAGCCAAAGGAGACTTGGAGAAATGAGGTAACTTGCCAAGGGTCTCGTGGGTAGGAACAAAGCCAAGAGAAACCTGGGTTTGACAGCCAGCCAGCCTTTCAGCCCCCACACCACATTGCCATTGTGGGCTCTGAGCATGTGCCATGGCCCTTCCCAAAGCTGGAGATTAAATAAGTGCTTATTCATGTGATTACTTGGCTTGTGTCTCTCATGAAGTGCCTTTTGCTCACCTCTCCTCCCTAGCTCCCAGTACAGAGTCTAGCCCAGAGTAACTCCGGGAATACTTGCTGCATAAATGGATGAGTGAAACTAGTAGATGCATCACAACTCGGGAAGACTGTTAACATTCAGAATCCAGCTCCAGACCCGCCCCCGTATTCTAATTGAGGGCCATGGGCAGGGACACGGGAATCTGCCTTTAATTCTTCTACTCGAGGCCCCACAAACCGCCCTGGGAGAACACTGGTGGGAAATGGATTTACGTGATTATCAAGAGAGAAGAAGCTGGTATTTTATTACTGAGAAACGGGAGCCACTGCAAGCATACCAGGAGGGGATAGGAACCCGTTGGACTGTGCGTTACAGATATTTCCTGAGAGCTGCGCTGTCTCTTTGCTTCATGACACCCCTCCCCTTGTTTGGTTAGCAAGAGAGATTCTGAGTGAGAGATTCCTGACAAACAACTCCAAACCATAGCTGAGAGGGGCCAGTTCGCTGTCAGCCTTCTGCCACCTCTCTGTCTCTGTCTGCAGGCAGGCCATTAGGGCTCCCTATGCTTGCAAGCTGGCTTGTTAGCACATTTAAGTCCTTTGTAGGAGGCTTTCTTCGGCAGTAATTGGGCTTTCACTCTGCTGCGCTTCCTGGCCACAGAGCTTGTTAGCTGTCAGGCAAGCCCGCGAATTTGTGGAATGGTAAGCAATGTTCATTTTTATAGGCAACCCTGTGGTGTGGTCGCCCTGTGGAAGGACACTAGCAACAGAGCAATGTGCCTTATCCGGGCAGGAGGAGAGAGGAACTAGGGTTCAACTTGAAAATGGGCAAGCTGACAAAAGTAGAGATCTCTCCCTTAGCGATTCTGCAGAGCTTGGTCCACCAGGCACATGTTCATGAAAGAACTATGTTTTAGGCTGTGGCCACAGGTTTGCCTCCAGCCCAGTCACCCCAAGGGAATGATGACAGCTTTTTGCAGTGCTTCAATTCCTCCCCCACAGTTTTCAGAAGACTAGTTGAGAAGTTGGCATTCATGAGGGGAATAACTCCAAGGGAAGGAAGCTGAAGCAGTGTGAGGACTGCAGCCCAGCCTGTCTGCTACCTTACGGAGAAAGCCCCTGTGGGCATGATCTTGGCTAGCTTATACAGGGGTCAGTGTGAAATACTGCGCCTATCTGGTTCCTAGACCTTGAATTCTAGGACAATATCCTGTATGTTGTCCCTCCTGCTTCTTTGCCTGACTACCAAAGTGACTTTCTAGGGTCTTCAGAGCTGTCTTGAACCAGGAACTTAGAGAAAATATATGTTCAAGGGAATGAGAGGAATTTTTGTAAAAAGAGAATAGATTCAAGTGCAGTAGTACATACCTGTACTTCCAACATTGCTATTCAGGAGGGTGAGGCAAGAGGATTGCAAATTTGAGACCAGCCTGAGTAACTTGGTGAGAACTTGTTCCAAAATATAAAGGTCCAGGGATGTAGCTCAGTGGTAGAATGTCCCTGGGTTTTATCCCAAGAGTGGGAGAAAAGAAGAGAAGGAGGAGCAGAAAGAGGAGGAGGAGAAGAAGGAGGCCAAGGGGGAGAAGAGAGGAGAGGAGAGGAGGAAGGAAAGGAGGGGAGAGGAGGGCAGGAGAGGGGAGGGGAGGAGACAAAGTGAAGCAAAGGAAAGAGAAAGGAAATACCAAGAAGAGGGAGAGGAAGTTAGGAAGATTCTATCTCCTCAGGTTTGCCAAGCACCTTGTGGACAGAGTTAGGGCAGATGGACAGAGAACACAAGAGTGACAGGCAGTGAGTGGGCACACAGGTCTCAAGGGAGGGAGAGGTGGGCCGGAGAGTAGGTGTTTATAACCAGACTGGCCCATACCTGCCACTCTCTGTGTGGCCTTCACTACAAACGAGAGATCCATGCCCCATCCTCCTCTGACCTGTGCTCGGCCTGCTCCCACCCCACAGCCTAATCTACACAGAGGATATCACCCAGGGGTTGCTTGTTTGACAGTTGTCTCTTCAGTTTGACAGGGGAGGTACAGATAGAAGATGGTTGAACTGGGGAAGGTCATGGGGTGGGAGAGACTGATTCCGATGCGCCCTCTCCTTGCTTTGGGCCACCTGTCTGGAAGTTGCTGGGTTCTCTCTCCATCTCTCATCTGGTGCCCCTCTTCGCGACTCCGGCTCTCACTGAGTTTCAGTGACTCATCTTCCATCTAGGTCTGTGGGTGGTAACACCTTTCTGTTACTTATTTTTGACCCCAATGCTCTCAGGATTGTGGTGCAAATAACAAGAATGTAGCACCAATTAAGCTGCAAAAACTTATTCTTGGCCAAGAATAGGAGAACTACATTTTAGGTAACAGGTACAGCATAGGGTAAAATAAATGAGGGAGATGCATGAGAAAATAAAGGGGAGGAATATTTATATCTTTTCTGGGAATGAAAAGAGATTCTCTCCCCACACACAAAAACACTCTCCTGAGTTCAAGCACAAGCTCTTTCGTTCCTTTTATGCGTATTTCCGGTCATTTTCATGACAATTGGCAGCTGGCAATTGTCCTAATGGTGGAGCATTATTTAGCACACAAGCAGATTACAGGGAAAGTCGAGGTTGTCTTGTGGTCACTCTGGCAATCATCTTAGACCCGGCCAGTTTTGGCTAGACCAAAGAAAGAGGAATCACAGATCTACAGGCATCCTCTCAGACAAGAACAGGGTATAAAGTATAATTAGACAGCATAAACTAAAACAGGATAATAATCCCACTGTGGCTGGACTAGGGTGCTCCCTCATTCCCAGCCGTGATGCTGGGAGAAGCCCCTTCACTTGGCTCTCCATGCACTACCTCTGTCGAGTTCTGTATGCTTCTGGGATTGACTGACAGAGGGCTTCTATTCCTTGGTTCCTGCCATATGAGCCTGGCTTTGTTCCTCCGGTGGTAGGCTTATTATTTAATTTCTGGTTACTGGGACAAAATACCGGACACTATTGCCTAAGGAAAGAGAGGTTTATTTTGGTTCACAGTTTGTAGAGGTTTTAGTGGGCAGTCAGCTGGACCCAAGGAAAGAAGGCATGGCAGGGGGAAATGGCAGAGGAGAAAGATCTCATGCATGGTGGCGGGAAGCAGAGAAAGAGATCAAAGGAGGAGGAAAGGAGACAGACCTTTCTAGGCCACGCCCCAGTGAAGCTCTGACCAAGATCCACCTCCCAACATCACATTTAGCTATAAACTCATCAGTGGACAAACACAGCCCCAGTCTCCTCCCAAAAGCCCACCTCTGAGTACATGAGGCTTTAGGAGAACATCCAGATATAAACTGTAACAGTGGACTAGGTGTAGTTTGCTCTGATCTTGGAGATAAATGTAACATCACATTCTTGGCATGGTGAAGGGGTAAGGTAGAGATTATGCAAGAAAAGAGAGGGTTGTGGAGAAGGCTAGAGGGGAAATCCTGGGGTCTTCAGATCACTTCTGAGAGGGTCTCCACGTGTCCTGGGTCTTGGCAGGCCTAGTTTGATGACGGAATACCAAGATCAAACCACTCAAAGGAAAGATGGAGTCAGTATTTTCAATCTCAGAAAGCAGCTCCTATAAGAAAAATCAGAGACCGGTTGAAGAATTTTGATGTGGGAATTATTTCCTTTGATATCAGAAACAAAATTCAAGCAATTCAGGCTGGAGTTGAGAAACAGCAGGAATGTGAGGCCTGTAAGACAAGATGCTGAGGACACTGGGGGAAACACCACCTGCCCTGGGTTAAAATGCTTGGAAAAGACTCACACAGCAGGCAAATTAAACAAAGGACCAGAAAGTTCTGGGGCTAGAGGTGTGGAAGACACATGCGGTGTTACTTGTTTGGGGGAATAAAAAGAAACCACAGAGGAGAAGAAGTTTCTGCTTTCTTCCCAGCAGTCTTTTAAATAATGTGTCCAGGCCCAGGGGACAAGATCTGGCTTCGGTTACTGATTTTGGAGGCTCCATTGGCAGGCATGGGCCAGAGTCTGGTAGATACAATAAACTTGGTATTGACTTGGTCAACTTGGGCTGACGTTATTAAAGCAGATGTGTTCCCCTGAGTCACCTTTCTTGTGTCTCATAGATATAGCAGCAACTGTATTCAAGAGAAAACCTACCTGGCTCCATTATATTAACTTTCTATTGTTAAAAAATTCTTCTTTGGTTCCAAGTTACTGAATATCTCCTCTTTAGTAATCTAAAATCGTGTAGAATAGACTGGCTTGGTAGCAGGCAGCAAATTTAGGAGGATCATTGTTTCATAGAATGGGTCCTATTTTAGTTAAGATGATAGCAAGTTTCTAGTGCATCCTAGTTCATAAGTTCTAGTATTAAGTCAGAGAGAGGGAGAGAGAGAGAGAGAGAGAGAGGTCATGAGGATTTAGTAACTATCCCTATCTGGACCCCCAAAGGTTGTTAATAGTATAATTTATGAGGGGCCCTGGCAAATGTTCCACAGATTGCTCCAGAGTTTTCAGGGCTTGTTGCCATTGATGTCTGGGGTTTGTACTGGTAACCTATTCACTTCTCTGATTGGACAGCATGGTGCAGTGGTGCACACCTCAGACCTGTGAAGCACACTTCAGCAATTAAGGTTCCAGAAAATGGGGCTGGTTTCCAATGAAGAACCTTGCCAAACCTCAGCTCTGAAATGTCTTCAAAACCCAACTTATTAGAAAGTGTAGGAATCACCTTCAAAGTATGATTACTAAGTCACATCATATTTTTTTCTCCAACAATTCAACACATGCTTTTTGATTGACTATTATATCATATTAGCTGCAGTGGACATAATAGAGAATAACAAAGACATCTACCCTCAGGGAATTTGAGTCCTGAAGACACAGACAAAAATTGAATGAATGTATAAGATAATGGAATGCGATAAATACAATGAAGAAAATTGAAGCAAGAGTGAAAGAATAATTTTTGTTCAATGCAATGCCCAGGGAAGTCATGTCTGAGGGGTGACATTTGAGTGGGGACAGTGAAGCAATCCATGAGAATGTACAAGAGAACATTCTTGGCAGTGGGAATAGTAGTGACAGGGGACCTAAGGTGGGAGCCTGCTTGGTGTGTTTGAAAAGGACGTGAAGGCACTGCGGCTGGAATAGACTGAACAGACGGGAGAGCAGGAGCAAGAATGTCAGACAGACTGAATCTTTTTCTCTTCTAGGGCCACTTAACAATTTCAGTGCTATTAACATTTTGTTTCTTTCCTCGTGATTATACACTAGCAGCTTTCAAGAATATCATTTCTGGACACGTACAGGGTCTAATGTAGATAGAGTGGGACACTGCCTGTCACCAGTGGTTGTTGCTAGCGCACTCAATGCCTATCGACCTCCAATGTCTTCTGTTTAAATCTACATGTTTATAGCGCATACCAGGAGGCAGAAAGTGTGCAGACTGCTAGGCTACCACAGTAAGTCAGACACAGTCTTGGAGTGTAAATTCAAGGCTCCAGTGAAGCGACCCGTGGCATGACCTATTTCTGTTTTTGATGAAACAGATCAGGCAGTGCTCACTGGGCCTCATTCTTCCTTTGGGGGCATGGCCAGCTCTGTCTTTCATCTCCCTTTCCCTTCAGCTTGACATTCAGGACATGTCTCAATCTATCCAAGCCTGTCCAAAGTCTCAGCTACAGGATATGATGTTTTGGGTTGAGGCTACCCTGAAAGAGGGGACTTGGAATTTTTGAGAAGCACTGGAAGATATCAACTCTTAGCACCGCTGTATTGTACCCTCTGAACCCTCCAGTCATCTTGCTGTGCCATTACCACACCCTGAGAACTGGATATTCTTGACCTCTTTTTATAGTTGAGGAAGTTAAAGGTCAGAAGGGCACTGTGCTATTTCCAACTGTCCAGCTGGCTGCTGAGCTACTGTCTCTCACATCCACATTGTCCCTCCACACTCTGCTCTGCAAAACTGAAGCTGAGACTGCAAAAGGCATTTTTACATCACTCGCTGGATTCTTATTATGTTTCTCCAATAGGAGAGTTTCTAAGTTACTGTTTACTCTTGTTGCTGAGACAAAGTGCCTGACGCCCAACATGAAAGAAGGAAAGATTTATTTCTTACATTCTTGGAGGTTTCAGTCCATACTCAGTTGGCTCCAAGGCAGGGTGGCACTGTGGGGCTGCAGTTCGTGGCAGCTGCAAACTGAAAATGCAAGCCAGCAAGAGACACACACACACACACACACACACACACACGCCTTCTTCCCGCCATTCCATCCTATGCTGGCTCCACCCCTAGGCGGGTGTAGCACTCACACCACCAATCAGATCCTAGTGCTAGACAATGAACCAATCACAAATGCTAGATTTGGTCCAGTCCATAATTCATGAGGCTTGGGGGCTACTGACATAAAGCATGATGGGGAGCTACAGAGATAATGGAAGTCAGAAGATGGGAGAAGAGAGGTTTATCTTCTTTTTCTTGTTGCTCCTATAAGTGGATTATCTGGTCAGTGTCTTCGGATCCTTACTTATTTTATGATGGTGTCACTCTTTGGTCAAACTGCCACAGGTGCTAAATTCCTGCCGAACTGGTTCTCCAAGCCCGGGGATCCTCTTGAAAGGATTTAGGGGCTCTCCCTTCCTCTCATTGCTGCCTGAGAAGTTCTGCCAATTCACTTATTTTCTTAATTTGTGAAACCTCTTCTTCAACTTGTCTGCGAAGAGCTCCTCAGAAACACCCTCCTCGTTACAATGTTAAATTAAAATTTAGTAGATGAGGCACATAGCAGAATAAACTTTCAATTAAAATATATGCACTGCAATGGTGAAGGGAAACTGTAGACAACTTGCAGGCATCTTTGCTGCGAATGTGCTCCGGATTTAATTTTACTATGACATCTCCTTGGAATTACACTGCTAATTGATCACATTGTGTCTGTCTGTTATTTAAACTTTCAATAAAATGGAGATTAATGGAAGGTGTAATCCTCCCGGGCAGAACAAATATTCCCATTGCTCATGTCAGGTACAGAAATGGAAATGCTCTGCTAACAGCTTTTTGCATTCAATATGTGAACATGAAGTTAATCATGAAAAATGCAGTGATTCTTTAATTGCTTGAATGAAATTTTTTCTGCTTGCCCCATTTCTCACCCCAAACAGCTGCCCTTGTCAAAGACTACAGCGAAGTGGCCGGGAGATAGAGCCAGGCTTTAGAGCCTGGAGCTCCGGGAGGGGCTGGCGGTGTGGCTGGTGCCAAGGACATCGTCAATCACCCCTGAGAATAGGTGTGCCTGCCAGGTGGGACTGCAACTGGCAAGAAACTACTACCAAATCGTGATTTTGGCAGGAGTATGAGGTAAGCTGTGGGGAAAGGAGCTTGTCTCTACCTGAGACTTCTAGTCAGAAAGTAACATTTGCTGAATCTAGAAACCACTTAGAGAGAAACCGTCTAGTCCTCCTTCAGGTAGGAGGCAGGGTAGCACAGCATTGTAGTCCTATTATTTATGAACTAGCAACCTTGGACAAGTTGCTTAAATTCACTTGCTGTACTTTGGAATGACCATAACAGTTACCGTCTCAAAAGATTGTTATGACTTGTGGTGTTGTGATGTTTAAAACACTATAAATAAGAACCAGCCCCCGCCTGACCACCATGCAAGTGTTGGCTATTAAGATTGCTGTGATCTCAGTTAATGCCTCTGTCTTTTCTATCATGTCTCTGCCAAGTTCAATAGCACTGGCACACAGGCTTTGGAGCCAGTTCATAGGTGCTGATTTCCACATCTTCCACCAGCCAGTCACTTAATATCTCCAAGCCCCAGATGCCTTTACTTTGTAAGTTAAAGATGGTGATGTCTGCCTCTTGGGTTGTTGTAGAGATGACGTATGTGTAGAATATTCAAAACAAATGACAGTTGTGGTGATTATGATCACTGTTTTCTTCCAGGCCCTGAAGAATCCACACAACTCCCTTCACTTTAAACCCAGGCTCTGATTCATCTGTAATTTATCTTCCAGTAGCTATCAAGAGTTCCTTGATCTAGCTCTGAGTAAGGGAGACACACAGGTAATGCCCATTTCCTTTGCCCGTGACCACGCCTCAGGTCTCTGGGGCTGTGATCCTATTCCCCCATATTTTCCCCTCTCCAGGAGGAACACTGGCTCCTCCAACTGTTCTTCCAGTGCAGTGGATTCTAGTCCCTCATACAGCTTAGGTTGCCATAGGTCTTTAAGACATGGTTTTCTGGCCAGTGTATGGATGGCAATGTGTCACAAGTCCACACTAGGCCAGTAAGCCAGAGGTAGGGCAAGACAGGATCATGAAGTCCGATACATGATTGCGTTTACAACAAAAACTATGGATGGAAAAAATACCATTAGAAGTAGCCACAAGTGGCGCTAGACTAACTTTGAAAAATCCACATTAAATCCATTATGGAATGAGGTATGGTATAAGCAGTGATGTGCTAGTAAATGTTAGCAAATGGCTTTCTGGGAGGGGGTAATGCCCTGATTTGTAATGTAAACTCATTCTGGGGGAAATATTGTTACTGTGGCCAATGAAGGTTAAAGATTTGTGAATTTCCTGAAAACTTAACATTGGACACCAATATTAGGACTGGAATAAGTAAATTAATAAATATACAGTTTTTTATGACAGGAAAATAGTTGAAAAATGCTTCAGACTTTTTCTTCTTTAGAATAATTCTCCCTCCATTTCCAAGCACTTTTGTTCTGTGTCCATTACTTTAAAGGATAGTACTATGGGAGAAGAGTTGTGAGTTCTCTTCCTGGATTTTATGTTCTAAAAGAATGTTCTTACACAGAACAGAAAGCTCTTTTAGATATTTAGGCACAAATTTGGAAGACCAGGAGATTGAGAAGAGTCACCACCATCTGGTCTCTGGAGCAGAAAAAATTCCAAAAGCTCAGCCAAGAAAAAAAAAAATGCTAGATGACAGGTTGAGAAAATAGTCTCCATGGATCCTCCCACTGCCCCCTGGACAGAGCTCTGCTAAGACAGCAAGACCTGAGAGAGGTTTGTTGGATTCAGGACAAGAGTATACCGTTTTTCTGGAGGGCACATAGGCAAGCTTAGAGAAGTTATAGATACCATGTGGTCATAGGCTATTGGCAGAAATTCCTTACCCCTGCTGTGGTACAAAAGCAGCTGAGTTTTCCTGGATCTGAAAACAACCACAGAGATTCAGGGGGGAGCAGAAGGAAAGGAATAGATGTATGTATGAGAGCAAAGGACTGGTGAGGCACAGAGAGGATGATGGGAAACCCAGAGAAGGCTCCTGGGGACCACTCTGAAGTGTCTGATTGCCTTAAAACTATGCAGAAACATGAGCACAGTCACAGAGCAAGGAGTCGGTCTCCAAATTGACTGAGATTGGTTTTGCCACTCTAGCCAAGCTGGATCTTAAATTACAATAAAATTACAAAGAAGATACATTTTATATTTTTGTCACACAGTAATGTGTGGACTACGCCTGCAGTTCTAGCCCTTTGCTTTAGACTAGAAATCAGTAAATACTTTCTGTAAAGAGCTAGAGAAAAAATATTTCTCTAATCTCTTTACTTCCCATTAGTTTTTCTTTTTCCTCTTCCTCCTCCTCTCCTCACTTCTCCTCCTCCTTCTATTCTTCGCGTTCTTCTTTCTTCTCCTACCAGTCTTCCCCTTGAAAACTGTAAGCTGAAAGCATAGCCCACAGATTTGGTTCAAGGGCCATGTGAGTCCTCCCTGCATGAGAAGCGGCCGCCTTCAGGCTAAAGAGAGAACTCTCTGCGTTTGTCCTTCTTCTGCTACTCTCAGCCCACAGAGCTGCTGTCTCCATGGCAGTTTCCTCTGGCAACTCTTGGATTTCACAAAGCAGGAAGCTTGTGCGGCTAGGTGATTCAGTTAGTTCAGTGTGTGCTAGCCTACCAAGAGGAAAATACTCATTTTCTGGCCACAGGCCATGTAAGGAAGCTTGTGTCTGGCTGTTGAATGAATTCTGTCATGTCCCTACTTTAAAAATGTCTTCAGTAAATCTCGGTTGTGTGTGGAACAAATCAGATCTCAGGCTTTGCTCTCTCTGTCCTGCCCTCCTTCTGAACACTGCCCTCCAACACACAGGCACTCAGAATTCAGATACCTCAAAATTCAAATGCGTCACATTTCTTCTCAGCTTTAGGCTTGTTTCCTCGCCTGGAGCACCCTGGAGCACAGTTCCCTTGGGGCCATCTGGTCTGTCCCGGTCTCCCTAGCCTGTTGTGATGGTCTCTAGGTCACACGTCCTGAAGTTGCTTTCTTTCCCTGGAGTCAGGGTCTTCTTTCCCTTCCGACTTATGCCTCCCACACTTGCTTGTAGGCTTTCCTTCCTAACCCCCAGCTGAAATGCCACAGTCCCAGGGATTCTGTCTGAATCTTCCAAGCTGTCTTAGATCCTCTTTCTCACAGGTCACACTAAATTCTAGATATATCTTCAAACTGGAAAAAATTTTTAAATTTAAATTGACCCATTTTCTTCTTTGTTACTGGGAAAAGATACACTTTTGAATCTAGCAACATTTTTTTGGTATAAAAACAAGAACACTTGCAGATAACAGAACAAGAAATAGTCTACCTTTAGTAAGTGGAGTAGTATAATACTGGAATGACCATAACTAAGAGTAGAATTGGCTAAAGGATTCCAGTTGTGAAATGTTGTGTAATTATTAAGAAGAATGAGTTAGATTTCCATACATAACCATAGCATTTTAAATATAACAATTTGCTGAGTAAAGTGAAAAGCATAATCATATGTTTGTAAAAAAATAGCAAAGGAAATGCTCTAGGCTACCTTTGTGAGTTTGCACCTGAGCATGGAAAAGTGAGGGAGGATGCATATCACACTGTTAGCATCAGTACCCTCAGGGACCCAGGTAAAGACTGTGGGCAGGGGAGTGATTACTGACTTTTTACTAAGCGGTTCTGCATTCCTTGTCTTATTGCAGTGAGTGTGTATTTTCTCCAAAACTAGAAAAATTCAATGAGTGGAAAATTGTTCCATTATTAGAAACTTTAAATTTTTCACTCAGGCATGAGTCATCTCTATATCCTCTCTCCTCTGGGGAATGTTAGATACAGGAGGACATGAGTCTTGAGTCTCCACTTGTTCCTCTCAGTGGTAACTAATCTTCACTGTCCATCTACAAAAATGTCTGTGCTTTACAATATACCATGCTGAAGGCAATTCTAAGCAGCAAAGGCAAGACAGGAGGCATCACAATACCTGACTTGAAATTATACTACAAAGCTACAGTAATAAAATCAACATGGTACTGGAATAAAAACAGACCTGAAGATCAATGGAATAGATTGGAAGATACAACCACAACCACAAACTCACTCAACAACCTTATCTTTGATAAAGGAGCCAAACATGCTTGCTGGAAGAAAGACAGTCTCTTTAACAAATTGTGCTGGAAACATTAGCTATCCATATGCAGAAGACTAAAACTAGACCCATGCCTATCACCATGTACTAAACTAAAATTTAAGTGGATCAAAGATCTAAATATTAAAACAGAAACACTAAATCTTTTGGAAGACAAAGTAGGTAAAAATCTCAAAGATATAGGGGTAGGTAGAGAATTCATGAACAAGAATCAAACTGCATGGGAAATACTTTCCAGAATCAATAACTGGGACCACATCTTATTAAAGAGTTTTTGCATATAGAAAGAGATTTCCAGCAGAGTGAAGAGAAAACCCACAAATTGGGAAAAAATCTTAATGGACTGTGCCTCAGACAAAGGTCTTCTGTCTAGAACTTATAAAGAATTTTAAAAAATCAGACCCTTGAAATTCAAAGACCCAGTCCAAAAATGGACATCTGAAATGAATACATAGTTCTCAGATGAAGAAATATAAATGGCAAACAAATACAAGAAAAATGTTCATCATCATTAGAGAAATGCAAATTAAAACCACACTGAGATTCCATCTCACTCCAGAAACAATGGCCAGGATAGAAAACACTACCAGCAACAAGTGTTGGAGAGGATGTGGGGAAAAAGGAAGTCTTCTGCACTATTGGTGGGAGTATGTACTGGTGCAACCACTGTGGAGGTCAGTCTGGAGATTCCTTAAAAAGCTGGGTTTGGAAGTCCCATTTGACCCAGCTATTCTACTGCTAGGCATATTCCCAGAAGAACTGAAAACATCATACCACAGTGATATATGTGCACCCATGTTTATAACAGCACAATTTGTAATAGCCAGATCTTGGAAACAACCTAAGTGCCCATCAACTGAGGAATGGATAAAAAAAACCTTGTGGTATTTTTATACAATGGAGTACTACTCAGATATAAAGAATGATCACATTGAGATATTTATAAATAAATGGACACAACTTGAGACCATACTCATAAGCAAAATAAACCAAACTCACATGTGTAAATACCGTATAGTCTCCCTAGTATAAGAGTTAGTAAGAGTATATAAGATTCTATGGTAATCATGATTTCCCATTTCATTGCTTTGAAGCCTTTCAATGTTTTCATTCATCAGTTGGAATGGTTTTATTCTGTTTTTTTTGACTTTATTATGCGTGATGGTATGAACAGCTGTTTTGAAGAAAACAAAACATTATGGCAGCCATTGCTATTTAATATTGTCTTGCTTAGAAGTCCTACCATGCTTCTATTCTGCTATTACCATCAGTTCTATCATGTTGTGTCTTACTGGGATTTTAATATATGTGATAGTATAAACAAATTTTTTTATTGAAAATGAGATATTATAGTAGCCATTGATCATTCTCTGTTATTCGGTTCAGAATGTCCTGTAATTCTTTCATTCTTTTGAATGGTTTTATACTATTTTGTTATGATTGATATTA